>KZ652160.1:183793-238668 GCA_001010745.2 Gerris buenoi
TATTCGCCGCATGTCTAGCTTTCCTCAACTAAGAGTAGTAAGCTACAGAAATTAGGAGTGAAAATAGAAAAAAATGCTATGTCACAATATAAAGGGACTAAAAAGGTGGTTCAAAGCTGTTATTTTAAAAACCAATGAGTGATTCTGAAAGGTTTTTTCGTGCTCTTTAAAATTGTTTATTATCAAAATTTTGCTATCTCAATTATTTTTTGAGATATAGCGCATTTTTTCAAAATTTTAATATCTCGAAAACGAATGAGAATCGACCATATGCTTACTCGACATTTTTTGTTGCATTTGACCCATAGAACACGCTCCTTCATTTTTGACCATTTAATCTGGGTCACCCTGTATACCTACTACTTATATAAGAAAGTAAACAAAAGCAAAAGTGAAAAACGTAGGGAAATACATAAAATATATCAATATAATGAATAAATAATTAGAACAGAACTATAATGACAAAATAAAACCTTATAGAGAAAATTTAGAGTGTCTAAAGAGATCTTAACCTGAAATAGAGGAAGATTGTAAATCTGTTAATAAAAATTAGCGAATTCGAATATCCTTATTTATTTAATATTTTGTTTTGAACAAAATGAATGTCAAACTTCCAACATAATACTTCTTTGTATAATTAACTGTATTACTCGTAATTTACTGACTTAAAAAAAGGTTGTTTATTGACTTCTACCTGGAAGGTTTTTTGTCCTTATATTTGTAGACCTTATCTTGTTAATACATATTATCCTTATCTAATTCTAAGCACTGTTGTGTTAGAGATTACATGATGTTTAGGAGAAAGTAGATTGTCAAATATATGCAGGTACAAAGATAAAAAAAAAACTAAGTCAAAGCCAGTGCTTCGAGTCCATGAGTCATAGAGATGATTCAACCCGTGGAATGGCCTACAGGGCTTAGACTAACGGTACTTAACTTTAGGTTGTACCATCAATAATCCTTTTATACAATGGCAAAGGGATTTTGACCCTTCTACTCTTTCTATCATACTATTAATAGTTTTTGAACAAAAGATAAAACTATAATTATACTTACTTAATACGTTTTCAAATGCTATTTATTGTTTTTGCCTTTTAAAATGGATTTGATATTGAAACCTTGCTGGTATTTTCATAAAAAGTTTGCTTTTACGCTTAATGCAATTCAAAATATTATTAAAACTTATGTAGTAATAGTCACCCATTCTAATATATCTTTGTACTGAACTCCCCCATTTTTCTCTGAAAAAATTATAATGGTTTGGTTTATATTTAAATAGATCGCATTTATCGTTGTTTCAGTAATATTTTGAGGACAAACGCCTACAATTTTAGGTCTGATATTGACTCCCCACATTTAGTTCAAGATATGGCTTTACTTATAAGGTATATATGTAAAATGTTATTGAAATCAGTTGAGCGAATAAAGCTGTTATCTTCAACTAATAAAGGTTTTAAAAAACGTAATGATTGCTGATTTCACGAAATATTTAAGACCTACTACTATCCTAATATAAAACAAAATGTCCCTTCTTTTTATAAAAAAAAAGTAACTGCAACTAAAAGCAAAATTAACAATAAACAAAGCTGCTACATATTAGGGTTAATATTACCATTGCCTTATCTGTGACGGAACATTCATTTTAGTAGGAGTAAAATGTGAACATCCATTTTAGTAGGAGTAAAATGTGAACGTCCATTTTAGTAGGAGTAAAATGTGAACATCCATTTTAGTAGGAGTAAAATGTGAACATCNGCCGCATGTCTAGCTTTCCTCAACTAAGAGTAGTAAGCTACAGAAATTAGGAGTGAAAATAGAAAAAAATGCTATGTCACAATATAAAGGGACTAAAAAGGTGGTTCAAAGCTGTTATTTTATAAACCAATGAGTGATTCTGAAAGGTTTATTCGTGCTCTTTAAAATTGTTTATTATCAAAATTTTGCTATCTCAATTATTTTTTGAGATATAGCGCATTTTTTCAAAATTTTAATATCTCGAAAACGAATGAGAATCGACCATATGCTTACTCGACATTTTTTGTTGCATTTGACCCATAGAACACGCTCCTTCATTTTTGACCATTTAATCTGGGTCACCCTGTATACCTACTACTTATATAAGAAAGTAAACAAAAGCAAAAGTGAAAAACGTAGGGAAATACATAAAATATATCAATATAATGAATAAATAATTAGAACAGAACTATAATGACAAAATAAAACCTTATAGAGAAAATTTAGAGTGTCTAAAGAGATCTTAACCTGAAATAGAGGAAGATTGTAAATCTGTTAATAAAAATTAGCGAATTCGAATATCCTTATTTATTTAATATTTTTTTTTGAACAAAATGAATGTCAAACTTCCAACATAATACTTTTTTGTATAATTAACTGTATTACTCGTAATTTACTGACTTAAAAAAAGGTTGTTTATTGACTTCTACCTGGAAGGTTTTTTGTCCTTATATTTGTAGACCTTATCTTGTTAATACATATTAACCTTATCTAATTCTAAGCACTGTTGTGTTAGAGATTACATGATGTTTAGGAGAAAGTAGATTGTCAAATATATGCAGGTACAAAGATAAAAAAAAACTAAGTCAAAGCCAGTGCTTCGAGTCCATGAGTCATGAGATGATTCAACCCGTGGAATGGCCTACAGGGCTTAGACTAACGGTACTTAACTTTAGGTTGTACCATCAATAATCCTTTTATACAATGGCAAAGGGATTTTGACCCTTCTACTCTTTCTATCATACTATTAATAGTTTTTGAACAAAAGATAAAACTATAATTATACTTACTTAATACGTTTTCAAATGCTATTTATTGTTTTTGCCTTTTAAAATGGATTTGATATTGAAACCTTGCTGGTATTTTCATAAAAAGTTTGCTTTTACGCTTAATGCAATTCAAAATATTATTAAAACTTATGTAGTAATAGTCACCCATTCTAATATATCTTTGTACTGAACTCCCCCATTTTTCTCTGAAAAAATTATAATGGTTTGGTTTATATTTAAATAGATCGCATTTATCGTTGTTTCAGTAATATTTTGAGGACAAACGCCTACAATTTTAGGTCTGATATTGACTCCCCACATTTACTTCAAGATATGGCTTTACTTATAAGGTATATATGTAAAATTTTATTGAAATCAGTTTAGCGAATAAAGCTGTTATCTTCAACTAATAAAGGTTTTAAAAAACGTAATGATTGCTGATTTCACGAAATATTTAAGACCTACTACTATCCTAATATAAAACAAAATGTCCCTTCTTTTTATAAAAAAAAAGTAACTGCAACTAAAAGCAAAATTAACAATAAACAAAGCTGCTACATATTAGGGTTAATATTACCATTGCCTTATCTGTGACGGAACATTCATTTTAGTAGGAGTAAAATGTGAACATCCATTTTAGTAGGAGTAAAATGTGAACGTCCATTTTAGTAGGAGTAAAATGTGAACATCCATTTTAGTAGGAGTAAAATGTGAACATCCATTTTAGTAGGAGTAAAATGTGAACATCCATTTTAGTAGGAGTAAAATGTGAACATCCATTTTAGTAGGAGTAAAATGTGAACATCCATTTTAGTAGGAGTAAAATGTGAACATCCATTTTAGTAGGAGTAAAATGTGAACATCCATTTTAGTAGGAGTAAAATGTGAACATCCATTTTAGTAGGAGTAAAATGTGAACATCCATTTTAGTAGGAGTAAAATGTGAACATCCATTTTAGTAGGAGTAAAATGTGAACATCCATTTTAGTAGGAGTAAAATGTGAACATCCATTTTAGTAGGAGTAAAATGTGAACATCCATTTTAGTAGGAGTAAAATGTGAACATCCATTTTAGTAGGAGTAAAATGTGAACATCCATTTTAGTAGAAGTAAGATGTGAAGATCCATTTTAGTAGGAGTAAAATGACATCTTTTAATACTCGTTCTTCGTATAGTATTACAATTCATAGCAACGAAATTCTGTGTATATTATTTAATAAATATATAATTTCTATAAAGCGAAGCTTTTCCCGGCGAGTCTACTAAATCTAGGTCTTCTGTAGAGAAGACCGCGGCTTCGTACAGTAAAGTTACTTTAGTGAAGAAACATAATCCTTATTCCATATTCTTTATTTTGAAAAACTTTTTCTTTAAATTAATTAAATTTTAACCTTAGTCGATTTTAGAACAAACACTTATGTTAATAGATTTTAAATTATTCAATACAATAAATATAATGCGCAACATGCCACCTTTATATAACAATGGCAAAGCTCAGAACTTTGAACCCAACTAATACCAAGGTAAGATAGGAATCCAACGGTGTCTTTCCTTTATAAAATAATAATTAGACTGAACTAATGTCTCCTCTTGATGTCATAGTTAAACTTGCTTGAGGAGCTCGACTACTTTAAGTCCTTGGTAGGAGATATGGTCGAGTTACTCAGAGGTATGCGTATGCGCGTCCACTCTACAATGGCTTCTTTGTATACATTCATGCAGATAACCAGTCGTGAAAAGAAATTCTTTTCAATGTTAAGAAAAATAAATAAGAATTAAAAACCTATATAGTGAATATTCAAATTCCGACTTAGAAATATTTCACATAAAATATTAAACATAGGTAAGGTAAATAATATAAAGAAGTTTTTGCTGTTTTTAACTTCATTACAAAAAATTACTTGAGATCAGATTTGGCCACCTTACCCTGAATTGAATATGGCCCCCATATTCTCATTAAAGAGGGGGAAGGGGTTTAAAATACTCTTTTATATTATTATTTAAAAACATGTTATTAGTTTTTCCATAAAAAAGTAAACAGGTATTGATTAACCATTGAGGCATTCTATTACGTACTGCTTGCTTCATCTTAATTACAATGTATGTAATTTTATAAAAAAAAAAAAATAATAATAAAAATAACACTAATATCACAATTAAATTTTTAGATTTTTTTTAAGCTATACATATGAAGATTATGAAATATACTAAAAATAAAGAAAAAAATATTTTTATTTTACCCAAACGTGGCATGTAGCTTCGGATTTTTTTGCTAATTTTTTCGAAAAAATAATATATGTCAACACTTACTGGCTAAACTAAACAACTTAGTTAATTAAACTATGTACTTTCAATAAGCACTAAATGCTAAATGCCTATATATAGAATATATTTAACAGTGAAACTACCCTCAAAATATATTTTAACACCAAAAAATAATACGAAATGCCACATAATCACTATCTTATAAGAATTTCACATACCTCAAACTTCATATAAACTTCTAGCATAGTAACAAGTTTTTATCACTACATGTTTTAAAATTTAAAAAAAAAAAAAAAAAAAAATCGACCCACCCTACTGTAGGCGTTTACCACCCTTACAAAAGTTATAGCCTTCTAAGTCTAAGTACAAGTGGCCAAATTTTATCTAACTTTCTAAGGCTGCTCGCTATTCCAGAGAGCTAGGCAATACCGATAGATGTAATAAGCTCTGAAGATTATATTACCATATCTCTTACTTTAAAGAATGCGACAGAACTTCATATATTGATCATAAATCTAGGTGAAGGTCATTTACGGCTATATATGCATTACTTCAGAAGAAATATGACTTAAGAGAACAAAACATAGAATGACCACGACTATATGAGAAGATCAGATTCTAAAAAGATTACGTCACTTATAGTTATCTTCCTTCTTCTTTATTTACTATCGAATATATATTGTACTTGAAATTAAATATAAACATTGCTGATAAAATAAAAATAAATTAAAAGAGAGAGGAGAAGAGCCCCAGTGACCTTCAATGACTAAAACAGCATTTTTATTAGGATTTTGCGGCTAACAAATACACCTTTCAATAAAAACTGGCAACTAGATCAACCTTCATATTTTTCTTTTAACACCAGCAAACAGCACCATAATAATAATATCCATTTCCTTATTTACACAAACTATACAAAGCACTAAAAACTTACTTTAAACAAATGTAACGAAAAAAAGAAAGAAAATAAACTATAAGTAGAGAAGTGATATTAACTTATACTTTATTTATCATTAGTTATTACTTTTTTTTATTTTTGCTTCAGAGCTTACCGGAAGTAACTATGAGATCATTCTGAGAAACGAAAATATTTTATGTTCCAAGACAAAAATCCGTTTGAAACACCAGGGGACATTTTTGGTTTCGTGTCTGTCTGACTGTCGTTCAATTTTTACGAACCAAACTATCTAAAAATTACTCGACCGAGTTTAATGATATCTGAATGGTAGGTCATAATAAGCCTATTGTTGGACCCAATAAGTTTAACCTTCTGCGCCCATTTGTTTTTCTTCCACATTTATTTACACCTATACCTTCAAAAGAAATCATATAATATGTTTGAAATTTAGATGGTTTGTCAAAGTAGCCCAGCTAGCTGGTAGTCTTCATTTTTTCCGTTTTATAGCTCTCTAGGATACCACTGGATTAGATTATTTGTCCTGGGTTCAGGCAATGCAATATGGCCATAAGCCACTTCTTCTAAGAGCCAAGTTTCCTAATATCCTACAGACCTGTTAGACTTCCTTTATTCCTTCTAATCTTAAGCATAGTCCGCTCCATGCACTCGAGGAGGCATGCAAAGATTTAGACTGGGAAGGTAGAGGCATTCAAATAAATGGGAAATGGGTAAACAGCCGATTGTAATTCATTTAATTTATACTTTCCCTATGGTTTATAATCCTGTTATGCAGTGTCGTATATGCTTTCTTGTGATGCGTAATTGCCGAGTCAGATTTTTTTATTTTTAAATTTAAACGAGTAGTATGATTTGGGAAATAAAATGTTTGAGTATGTGAGGGACAGAGAATAGAGAGAAGGGACAGACAAGCAACATCACTTACTTATACTGGATAAATTGGCTGTACACCAAGTTCGCCGGGAAAGGTCGGGTTACGGTAGAAGTGCGCCAGCCCCTTTTTGAAGGGTACGGTCGAAGTGCGCCGGGTTAATCCCATCTATTGAAACAGGTAGTCCGCCCTCTAACCACCTTCTGAAGGCCTAATCATTGTCAATATCCCCATATACTCAATATAAAGCAGTTGGAAGTTACTTTTAACAAACTATTCAGAGTGATATGGCGATCATTAGCAAATCTCAGTGCATAGGAGAATCTGTAGAGTATTCTCGTAAGAACAAAATCCAAATTGAGCCAGAAAATACACTTTAATTTGTGAATATTTAAAATGAAAAAAGCAAGAAAGGACTAATCGTTGTCAATATTCCCCATACTCATTATTAAAGCGATTTGAAGTTACTTTGAACAAACTCCTCAGAATGATACGGCGATCATTAGCACATCTCATTGCATAGGAGAATCTGTAGAATGTTCTCGAAAGAACAAAATCCAAATAGAGTCAGAAGATACACTTTAATTTGTGAATATTTAAAATGAAAATAAATACTTATAAAATCACAATGATTTATCATTAAACATAGGAAGTTTAAAAAAAATACAAAAAAAAAAAAAAAACAATTTATATTGTTAATATTAAAAATTAAAGAAATGTTAATTACATAAATTACACTCACTTATAAGTGAATGCTAATATTTATTAGAAGGGCTTAGATTAACTTAACATTAAACGTACTCATGAAAAATAAAATCTTTTACATATGTAATATACATAATATAATACAATTGAGTCTATATTCAATAAATATAATACAAAATACATATTGAAAGGTGTAATTTATTTATGTACATACTCCTAAATAAATTAAAAATGACTATCACATTTCAAATCTAGATACCTTATTATTATAAACAACCAACGCTAGGCTGCTTGAATCCCACACTGGTATTGGGAATTTAGCCGTGGACAGATCAATATAGTTCTCGGTGATATATAGTCCCAAAATCGATCATTGCGATGGCTTATTTTTTGGCTTATAAAATCTTCAATATAACATTCTTCAACCTCTTCACGGTCTATATAGAAAGTCCGAAGATAAACTTAATCAATTGACCATCGTTGGTAGAACATCGGTTGTCCTCAGTAAATCCAAAATCCTGAATTTTTCCTAAGTGCTTGGTAAGACATTTCGAACGGCTTTTTGGATTTCAATTTCGAAGTCATCTACAAAGTTCTTTGAGTTTAGACAGGGTGCAAGAGGTATAACCCGGGTTACCTGACCTCACCCTTTAGACTAAGAGGCTGGCGCACTTCGACCGTAGCCTTTTTATAATCCGAAGAGGGGCTGGCGCACTTCGGTACCAGCAAATAAATTAGACCTAGTGGAACTTAACTTGGACAGAAGACTTGGCTAAACCTAAACCTTTGACCTCACAGCTTATTACGCGAGACTTGCCTTATATTTTGAAATTTCATTTTTTGTTGTACGACATTTTTTTCGATTTTTATCTTTTTTAATATATAATATGTATACATGTTATATAATACATAATAATATAATAAAACATAAGGGAAAGGCATAATAGGTAATAATTATCATTGTTTAGAAGGGGTGAATGTTCAAATTGGACTAAATAATTATCTTGTGTAAGAGTAAGGACAGGCGTGTGCGTGTATGCAATCTTCGAGCTCAATACTAAATAAAGATAAATCACACTAATTCCAATATTAAATTCTATAAATGAGAATAAAATAATACATTAGTTTCAAAGTTCTCTACTAGAAAGCACTAGAAGTGCAAGTCGTAATATTTTATTAATTTTGCATAGCCGGTTTTTTTATCAGCCTTGGGAGGGGCAACGAACCGGATTTTTCACCTGTTTCTTTGTGTATTAAACTCTACTTTTATATAAAAAAAAAAAAAATCCAATAGACGGATTGCTAGATGTGCATTAGAATTATGATGAGCCAATAGATCAATGACAAAATAAGAAAACTTTAGGCTTATAATCTTATGAATTAGTATAGATAGAGGTATAACATTTTTATTTATGGTTCTGTTGGTAATAATCTCTAATTTAAAATTAATTTTATATATCTAAAGTATATTTAATAAGAAAATAGGGGGCGGGGCAATGTGCCTTGAGTTGGTTCTGGTAAAGGATGGTACTTGCTGTGCTCGACATGGCTGTAAGAAAAGTGAAACTGTTTCTTCGCTATAATGGAACAAATATTGTAGCAGAAAAACAAGAAATATGTAATCAATAAACTATAACAAGGTTACTTATTGCGAATAAAAGTTACTCAATATATTTATAAACAATGTTTCTGGCTTACGTCCAGTGGAAGTAGGAAGTATATACATACTCGTATTTTAAAAGGACAGCTGTCTACTGTACAGGTTAACTAAATAGCAAAATAATAAAATTAAATATATTTCTTCTTGATTATGGTTTACTATTTAATTCTAGTTATGTAAATTCTTTTTATTAAAAATGTAATACCCGAGCAGGGACACAAGGCTCAACAATTATTTGCAAGTAAAATTTAACAATATTTAATCAAATACTTATATAAATGTTACGGAGTGAACTTGGAAATTGATAAACAATAACGTAAAAGCACCATAAAAGATATATAAGTGTTAACTAAAAGAAGTAAGGAATAAAAAAATACAAGGCAGAAAATCCAGAAGCATACGGCTGTAGCTTCCGAGTAAACGAATGGCGTGACAGAATGCACGCGAATATTCTGTCTAGGTAAATTTAATACCAGAAACTAAAGAGAGGATTTAAAAAATAATTATTTTTATCCTTGGTAGTAGAAAAATAAAATAATATGTAAAAGTAATCATAGTAAAATCATTATGTATCAGTTATTTTCCAAATTTGACGCAATTATTTAAAAATGTATATTTAATTCAATCGACATCAGCCTAGTAATTTAGAGTCCACTGTCTGCATCATAGACAGACTGTTTTTAAACCTACATTTTTAGAATCTTGAAATAATAAAACGTAATCAAATTATTGTGCCATAACTTCCTCTCTACAATATATTTACAGCCCAGTCAAAATAGACAGCGTGCAAAACAAAAACCCGGAGTTTTGAACTTGGTTCATTTATTGGTTTGTGTCTATCATACAACACACAAAACATCCCCGAGGGTGGGGGACATGGTTAAATGTAAAATATCACTCTTTTTCGCATCCAAAACTATTGACCCAATCGTAAAAAAAAGCGTAATACAAAATTAAAGAAGGCAACATTGCCTACCAAAACGGAAGATACGAGACAGACAAAATAATAATTTTTCAAAAATTATTATCATGATTTCGCTGGAACGACTTTATCTATATGACCATATAGTTGCCATAGGGCTCAATAAAAAGTATTTTTACGATCCACCATCTTGAATCCAGATGGCAGCTATTTATTACACGAAGCTATTTATTAGACATGACGATAGCTCCGGAACCAATTGCACTAGAACCTTGAAATTTGGAACCAAGCTTCCTTTTATGATAGGATGAACAAGAAGAGAATGGAAAGCCAAAAAGGGATTTCCTGAAATTTGGCCTCTAAAGCAGAAAATACAGGCAAAATAAATAAATCTGACCGATACAACTTGTAGTACTACCCAAGACGACAGTCAGACATTTTTTTGACACTCTTCTCTTCTGGACTTAGGGGCCCTCAAAACTTGAAAATCTAGCAAGAGGATACAAAAAAGTTGTATCTATAAGATACTGCTTAAAATTGTATTTAAAAAAAAAAAGATCTAACAACAAACCTTAAGTGAAAATATAAATTAAATAACAGCAAACTGATTAACCTCGTTGTGTTGCGTAATTGCCAAGTCAAAAAAAAAAAATAAATAAATAAATGAAAAGTTTAGAGTAATTTGGGAAAGAAAATTTTTAAGTTTGTGAGGGACAGAAAATAACACCATTTACTTGAACTGGATAAATTCTTTACTGTCCACAAAGTGTACCTCCCCGCTATGCGGGATGGCGTCACTTCTCCAGGATGTCGATGTCGTCATCAGATGCCTGCACCACGCCTCTCAAGTTGTTACTAAATAAACTATTAGGATTTGACGGGATATTGTCTTCAATAAGTAATCTCAAAATTTAAATTTAATTTATTTCCGTTAACAACGGTGCCCATTGGTTTCTAACGAGGATTTCAATTCCCAATGTTTCAGAATAAAATGGTTTAGCTTGAAAGGGAAGTTCATAGGAGGAGTTTAAACAGCTAGAAGGCTTATACCTTTTAAAGTTATATCAATAAACTGTTGTTACACAAAATACATACCTATTTGAATAATAAATCTCAACTTTTATTCTTATAAAAAGTAGTGAGGGTATAGGAGAGGAGAAATGGGACGTAAAGCTACCTCTGCTTGTAAAAAACGAAGTTGGTAAAGTGAATATATTTATCATGATATTAGGATTTTTAAAATAAGTAAATATTCGAATTCTTCGTTAATTTAAGCTAGTTTTCATGCATATCTAACATAATATTGTAATTACTTATCAAATAATTCATTGCTTCTTAAAATAATAAGCAATAATTTAAAGGATCAAGAACAGAAATTGGGCTAAAAAAAAAAAAAGTGATTTAAAGTGGCACGCTCGTAAATTATAGTTGATAAGAAAGGGTAACTGGTATAAGGTAGCTGGGACAGTGACGGTATGCGGTAAGTAGAATGTCTTGAGTGGTGCCAGTAATCCGGGTCTACACATACACCTGGTACGCATCAAGACAAGTCCTAACCTGCAGAGGTACCGTATAGCGACCTTCACCACTGAGTCATACCTTGAAAGGGAACAAGTTTCAGGACCAACATGGAAATCACAACAACAAAACAAGTGCTTCTAACTTTATCACAACAAATCCAGTTCGACTACAATATTGTACAACTGGAATAATGTTTAACATTAGCTATCGTATTGTTTTTATTTAATTATTTTATTTATTTATTTTTTGCAATAAACTGATTAAATTTGCTCTTTTAGTTGCATTAATTGCAAGTTCTTCAAATTCTTTATATAAGCTTTAAAAGTTTGAAAGTTATTTGAATAGAACGTAATAAACAAGTGCTATTGTATTATTTAAATATTTCAGGGGAGAAATATTACGGCTCAATGTAGACCAACAATATTTCGTCGAAAATACTTCAGTAAAATCGAAAAGTCAACTTGATTAGCTTACAGTCAACCACAATATCAATTTTTATTATTATGAGGTTTTTTTTTAAAAAAAAAATAAGATCTCCCGCAATTTTTGTTCTCACTTTCTTAACGCACTTTACCTGCAATCAGCATTCATCAGATATGTAATCCCATATTTACAATCTTCATTTTGACAGGTTTCAAATTTATGACAGAAAATTTAAAACCGTAGTATATAAAAACTTTTTGTCTTGCAATTATGAACACTTAACATGTTACCTTACTAGGCCCCACGCCTTAAACTATTAAAACGATTAATTCTCTCACAAACAAACAATAAAGGGTCCTATGGAAAAAAAATAATACACATATTAAAGTGAGTAAGAAGTAGGAAGGAATATAAATGTATTAATTTACTACGAAACAAATGATAGATAAAAGTAATGGATATTTAATTGTTTTCATCAAAAAGGATGAAAGGTTTAAATCTTCTGTTCACAAGAAAGAATTAGTGTTAAATTGCAAAAATCAAATTACGTTTACAATAATAATTACTTATATGACTAATTATTGCTAGTGAAATGAATACTTGACTTGTTTAATTTTAATGTTCACTATCTCAAGATCTCTTTCTCCTCCTATAATAGAGGAATGCATGCGGGAGGTGTGTGAAAAAAAGGCAGCTTGCCCTGTATTTACAGTTAATAAGACACAGGCTTGGAAGGCATTACACCTGCCTCGTTCTCATGGCAAGCTACAAGTACTATCCAGGTTGCACAATTCCCAGCCAGTTCTCCATCAGACTTTGTCCCGTGCCTTCACTTAAGGCTTGGTCTACTTCATTTTCATCCTTAGAGTTAGACAATTCAGTGTCCTTTCTGCTTTGGTTCGGTCTTTTACAAGAAAATCGCCAGTGGATTGGAGTTCAAGTGACTTTCTCAAGTCCTTCGGGGATTAATGGCACCACCTGCTCTTCCGGTAAGTCTCATAATGTAAAATTCATTAGATTCTTGTACAGTACAAGTCATAAGATTTAAAAGTGTTAAATTCATGATTATAATTATGTACCTGAATTAAAACAGTCACTCATAAAAACGAGTATCAGCTATATTTTAATACTGCATTGTTTTAATTTGTTTCCTAATATTTTCAAGAACACCTTAAAAAATTAAATTAAACCAAAATACAACATCAATGCTAATATAAGTAAATATAAAAACGCATGATTCGTAATTATCTAATAGTTAGTATGTTTTTACTTTATTGATATTGTCAGAAGACTTGTTTACAATTTACTGAACAATATACCTACGTGATATATAGTAATGCTTTTGTTAATGAGAGCTTTCTCCTCCATGTAAGTTGCTTGTCTTACCTCTATCTGCTCTGCCAAAAATTATAGTAGCATAACGTAAAAATGGTGGGGAGAAAGATTCTCCTACCCAAGGAGGTCCCTCGGGCACCCCTTCCACTAAAATGCTAAACGTCACGGGTCTTGCATTTTCGAAAAGGAAGAGTACTCAAGTTTTATTACCTGACCTGAGTTACCTGAAGTTTTTCACCAACCTATTTCGTTTTCAAAAAACTTAAGTGGGATATTAGTAATCAATGTTTTCCAACACGGAGGAACAAATAAAAGAAATTCAGTTATTTATCTAAGTAAGCTGGCCCAACAAAGATTTTTTTAAAGATTTGATTCAGGAATTTTTAAGTCAAAAATTAGTGTAGAAGTAAAATTTTAGTCAAACGAATTTTTATAAATACATAAAAATATCGACATTTTGACGTTTGACGAAGACTATAGAAATTATAGCTGGAAGTACCTAAACAGGAATTAATTCGGGAGCATATTCAGGCGCAGGGCAAGGTAGCACAGTGAAAAACAGTTTTTTTTAGCCACCACCGCGCCAATTGAGCAGTACTGCGCCACACAATTTACGCAATCTCATTTATTTAGAGCCCTGCCCTGCATCTCAATGTGTGCTCGGCCATAATATAGAATAAAAAACTATATTTAAAACCAACAAAGTTTGATCTCATATTTTTACAAAGCCGTAGTTACAAATTAGAGCAACGTCATAATAATATAAAGAACAACAAATTTAAGAAACAAGAATAAAGAACCAATTAATATTGCTTTGATTGATCGATCTCACATACACATAGAACTGCTCCTGTTTCTAAATAATGAAGTATAAGGTACAGGACAATCAATCATTTATACTTTTGATCTATTTTCAAGCTGGTCCAACAAAAAAGAATAGTTATATTTAATTTCGATTAAGTGTTAAACCTCATCAGTCGTTAATCCGGATTAACAAAAATATACAACTGACTTTAACCGCATTAACAATTCTGTTACATTTCATATAAGCAGAGATATGTATATCGCTATTTAAAATAAGAGATATTATTTTGCATGGCAGGAGTGTTACACTATATTTACAATAAGTACTCATTTGCATTAGAACAGCACAAATATTTATACGAAATCAAAGGTAATAACGTAAAATTATTTATTTAGTTTCTTATCTAATGTGCATATTGGCTGTTGGTTGGGAGAACTATTTACAGAAAAAAACTGTAATTATAAATAAACTTCTAAGCAAACTGTTCGTACAGAAAACGTGAGTGTAAAGTGTGGTTAATAATATACTCTTCCAATATACGGTTGTCGGCAGTATATGAAGAACAATTTATCAAGTGCTAGTATCGCGCAATATCTTCGGAAAAGTGTTAAGGTTCGAGGTCGTTGGTATGGATCTTCCACAAGAGGGATACGGGTCAAGTGAAGGGGAATGAGGACTCTCTGCAGATGTGCCGCATTATTCTGAAAGGTTAAACAAGTCGAATGAAGTATGACGAAACAATTTAACAAAGCAGGAGACTCCCTCAATCCCAAGTCTAGTGCACCGCGAGGCGTATAAAACCGATGAACTAAGTTCGTGCAAGTTTATAACTAACAGAATCCTTTAATCGTCCTTGCAGCATCCTTGTAAGGCAGTTACTAACCATTCTTTAGATTCAAACCGAGCCTTCATTTCATTTTCAGTATCCAATTTTACGGGATTGACAATTCACAACATTTTTTAGCAATTTACATTGGATTATCACAAATCATAAGATCACGTTAAAGTTTTTTGCTAAAACTAAAAAAAAGTTAAATTTTTATAGATAAAGTTTAAATTTTAATAAAATGTTTATACCAGCATTATAGACAGCATCTATTAAATCCATTAATAATAGGTATGGTTTAAGAGCGTTTGTTGGCATAACTCGCTGATTCGATACAATTATTTGCAATATCAATAAACCATCAGAGTCAGTAGTAATAATATAAGTGCATACTTATATTATTCACTTTTATGTTTTTAATCAGAACCCACATTCTTTCAACAATTAATAATACTCTATGACGGGACATTTAACAATTATTGTAAAATCACAATAAAAAGGCTGCGCACATCGAGAAGAAGGCGACTTAAGGGAGGGCAGTTGACAATAGTCTTGACAAATAAGTCATTACCTATTACACTTACTACATTTCTAAAGTATAAATATACATGTATTTTAATGTTGAGAAATACCTTAACATTTTCAGCCTATTTTCTTGATTATTATAACAAAAGCTAAAGATATTTAAAAGAGGAAAAAGACCAGAATTCGAAAAAATAGGTTTGACCGAAAACTACATTTCAATAGCAAAATAACAAAAGAATATTAAGAGATAATAGGTAGGGAGACCTAATGTAAAATCAATGCAAAACTATTTTAGTTCCTATAGTAATTGATTTATAAGGTTGATTCATTTACAAAAATATTCAGCAATCATACAAATAAGAGGCTGAGCGAGAACAAAAAAACAAGGGTTTGTAGACTCAAATTCGATTTAACATAACATCCCTCATAAAAATATTGTTAAAAGTAAAATCATCCAGTACTTATATTCTTATCTGACCAAAAACCACTTGTGTGGTAAAAAAAAACCGCCAAGTCTGTGGTCCAGAAAAGTTGTGAAATCAACTTTTTGTCCCGCCAAGTGATGTTAGCACTTTCTCCTGACCCATCACTATCAACATAGATACTTTTCAGCTTTTTCTCCTTGGCGGTTGGGATGGTCCCATGCAACTACTACTTTCTTTACAGAGGATGCGTGGAATACAACCAGTTAACATTGGGTACTACTGCAGGCACACCGCCAAGGAGAAGAAGCTGAAAAGTATCTATGTTGATAGTGATGGGTCAGGAGAAAGTGCTAACATCACTTGGCGGGACAAAAAGTTGATTTCACAACTGTTCTGGACCACAGACTTGGCGGAGTGTTTTTTTACCACACAAGTGGTTTTTGGTCAGATTTCATGACTTTTTGTACGGTTCCCAAGGAAGGATTCTCTAAACTGTTTATTCCCTCACATTAGAATCAAATAAAAGTGAAGTTAAGAGCTTGACAAGACCTATGGAGATTGGAGAACTACAAGACTTATGACATTGAAAGAACTTAACATTCTAATAGTATAGGAGCATAGGAAACATAAAAAAATAAAGAGTCTCTCCCTGTTAGATTCAGGGAGGATTCATTTTGACTGTTGTTTCTTTTTTTTGTATAGAAATGATGTTTTATAAATGATAAAATGACGGAGTTTTTTAACTGACAAAAATGATTTTAATATCCATAAGACTTATGTCATAGGAAGTTTTACCAGCCTGAAGAAGCCTTGAGTTAAGGCGAAATATAGCTGTTTTTTTCTAAAGAAAAGGAGGAAGAAACTCTCTCTCTTTTTTTATTTAACCCTTAAAAAAGACCAAAAGAAAATATATTTTCATATATAGTTTTCATACAAACAAATCAATTTAGAAAAGGGTTCACCATTGAAGAAAAATTATAAAANATAAAATGAAGGAAGAATAAGAATAAGAAGAAGAAGAAGTCATCAAACTACCATTTTCAAACCTATTTTTCTCTGCTTCTACTTGGCCGATTTTGACCGTTTTTTTTTTTATTTTTGATCTAATGGACACGGCCTAAAAATTATTTAGGTAGCTTGTACGTATCTCACGCTGCAGACCCTCAAAAACCCTAGTTTGTCACCTACAGTATATATACACTGGCAGCTTTTGTGAAATTTTGACTTTTTGACTTGGCGGGGCGGAACGCTACTGCGTTCCTAAATAATCATTTAGCAGCAATGAACACTGATATTAAATTTGAAAAGTTACGCAAGAGGTCATTTTCATAAACTCAAAAATCAAATTTTTAACCAAAGTCGAAAGTTATAACTGAACTATTATTCATTCAGTTGCACTAACTATAGTTAATGAATAAAATTTTATATAAAAGGAATGAATGGAAATTTCGGAAAAGTTGTCTCAATCAAAGAACCTACTGACAAAAATTAAGTTATTTCCAATCCCTCCTCCTTTAGTTGAGTTGAGTTTTACTTCTATAGGTTAAAGGTTTTATTTTTATGAAGTAAGTGAAAAGTTTTGGAATTGTAAAAATAATGAACTTGATTTGATTTGAACCACAAACGCTGACATTCAAGTCTTTTTTACGATGGGAAAGTAAGTAATTATATCATAACTATGCATTTCGTGACGAATATGTATTAAGTACTGCACGTGTACCGATGAGTGACAGTACAATAGGATAACCTTTATATGTCTATGCTTCATTCGAAGCAACAATTAGTATCTCAAGTACGGAACATAATCATAAGGTTGGCTAAAAGGATCCGGGGTTCTCGAAGGGTATTTCAAAGGAACAAGACAAACAGTATACAGGGTCGCGTGTCAGACGAAGTAAAAAAGTTATACCGGTGCAGATCTTCAGACGGTCCCTTTAGAAATGGAAAGGGGCTGAAGGACGAAGAAGGGTGTTTCATCAATGGCAGAAAGGTTCAAGGCTCTAAGGGCGAGAGAGGAGTTCAATAGGAGGATGTAACAGGAGGTTCTCACTTCCTGTATCTTAAGACGAAAAACTTATTCTCAACTCTGGCTCCAGCTAGGGTCCTCCAGATCCAAACCAGTTCTTTTCATAATTATAACCCATCTGAAGACTTCATTCTGGATAAGAGGCACAACGTCATGGAGACTTGATCTACTCCGACTTGTTTTGACTGCTAATCTTCTACGCCTTCAGAAAAAAACCGACCTTGCTCTTATTCAACTAACACCGACTAACTGAGCTTTAAAATCCCGAAAATTAATTCAAAACAATATTCCCATGTATTTAGACAATGACATTTACTATCATGGTTTTATTTGTAATTAATAAATATTTCTACTAATTAACTATACTATTTTTGTAACACTATATCATAACAATTATGAAAACAATGCATCCCACTTTATTTAAGGGTGTTTATTAAATATAATGTTTTGGAAGATACGATCAAAGTAGAAACAATTGGAGATGAAAGCATACAGATATAATTTTAATTAGAAACACTATAATATTAAAAAATAGGTTACAAGTAACTCTGAAGGGATAAGAAAAACAAAGGTGAGAGAAAGAAAACGAAGAAGGAAAATTTCATTAAGAAACAATGAAGTTATGAATAACTTCAAATATATCAGATTCTAAATACAGTAATTATTCTCTGGTAATCTAATAGATTCGATTTAATGTTAGGCAATTCTATTAATTTCAAACAGAATTTCCGAAGAACATTAGAAATTTTGTATCTTACTAAGAATGAATACTTATTCGAATCTCAAATAATTAATAAACACTATTTTTTTATTATTATTTAAAAATGTTCAAATTATATTTCTTGCAAACAAGTCATCCATACAACTAATTATCTTGGCTTTTCAGCGGTAAACAATAAGTGATAAAACGAAATTTGATTTTATATGTATTCCTTATGACTCATTAAATTGACCAATTAAGGTATGTATGGTATAATACACATCTATCAACTTCGTGTGTTTTCAATTCACTATATTTAGAATATTTATATTAATTCAATTACAATAGTAGCTCTGCCCACCGTTCTGCCTTATTAAATAGTTCCTAATTTTAATAACAATTGATCATTGGCTGTAATAATCTACAGATGTGGAATATACTAAATATATTTGTGGATTCAGGACCTTAAGCACACATTCTTATATGACTTTGCCTTTTAAACTTGCCATTACATGAGATAAGCCATTGCCCTTATTATTCACGCTTTTACGTCTAGCTAAAGCCATACAAAAGATGTAAGAAATTGCATGCGAATCCTTCAGAAGTCTCTTTATCCAACTCCATGGATACTAACTCCACGGTATCATCATAAAAAAAAAAAAACCAACACCTTACTTCTTACGTAAAAGCACAAAAGCATTGGACTCTGAAACTGGAAAACAACAAATCCAAAACACAAATCCAATTCATGAGAAATTTCAGTCGCATATACTCCAGATTTTTATCAATGTACTTATTCCCATCATAGCTAAAAGTTTGAATAAAAGAATACGAAGGATTGCCTCTTTTTTAAATATATATATAAACTCACTAACTTACTAGTTTTATTGTGAAATAGTACGTAAAACAATTTGTATTACAATATATTTAAAACGGAGATGTATGAGACATTACAAAACGTTTCAGTAAAACTTACAAAACTATAAATTAGTTCTCAACTTTAAACAGAAACAAAGACGTGAGAAACTGAATCGTTGTAATTCTATATTTGAATAGATTGCCACCAGCGAAATATTTGACAACAAAAAAGAAAAATCGGCATACAGAAATATTTGATATCACACTGAAAATAATAAAATAAAGATTAATTTAAGATACACTATTATTTTATCCTGTAGCAAGAGAGTAAACATATTTTGTAGAGTACAAAATAGAGCAGTTCCAAATATGTATACTTGAAAAAACCCATTCTTCTGGCAAATTAGTAAAATTTATAATAATATTAATTTTATTGATTGTAAGGTCTATCAATAAAAATAAAAAAACTCAATTTTTCAATATTTCGAACCCTCATCGGGTCATCTTTAAGCTGAAAACAGAAATATTACAAAAGTGAGCTTTTTAATTTTTCCCTATAGACCCTACAATCAATAAAAATCACTTACAAAGAAACAAACCTTACTACATATAATAATATTTGCTTACTTAAAACAAGTTTAATTTTAAAATTCTTACTATACCTACATCAATATGCTGAATAATAGTTCATCATTTTTACAGCTATTTTCGATTATTTAATAATTCAATGGATAATTCAAGACGAATTACAAACAGGAAAATGATTACCTCTTTCAAAGTAATTCATAATAAGATATTAACCTCTAAATCCGCGTCAAAACCCAAGAGGTCAATTATAAATATTTTAAATTCTTGTTTAATTGGGTCATTAATAGTTGATATTAATAATTTAATATTTGTTTTTCGGCGAGTTTATTTATTTCGAGCCAACGATATTTTATGAAATTAGGCAATAAATCTTGGCTTTGCAATTCTAGATTTTGCAAGAGTCTAATTAAAAGCTGTTTACAGTTCATTATTAAAATTATAGGATCAATGCCTTGCACTGGCAAGGGCGAGAGTGCCAACTTTTAGTACTAGATTTATCAGACTGTATTTTTTTTTTTCTCTGCCATATGTGTCCGGTATCGGGTAAGCAAAGATGATGTAACTGTCCACTAACAGACATCACGCATCTGCAATAACTTTTAATCTATTCTGTTAAATTACTTTAATAAGAACATTCGCTTCTAATTTTTTTATTTATGATATCGACAAAAACATTGATTTTCAATTTTTTTTTTTTAGGATAACTCATTTTGGTCTATTTCTTTCTTAATAAGAAATGCATGGATTTTAACAAAAGCTATTAAAGTTCCACTAATCACTAATAACCATAATATGTAGTACCTCCGAAGAAGCTTATGCTTCCTCTAGTCCTAGTCTTTTATAAACATTTCCCTTTAAGTTATGATTGATAAAGGTTATAACAAGATATGAAAGTAAATAGAAGCCAAATGTGAGGTAAAGTTATCAAATATGTAAGTATTCTCAAAGAATAGCAACTAAAAAATTTAATCAACAGAATTTGAACCTCTACAGATACATATTATCTTTATCTTATCTCCAGTAATTTAGATTTTACTTGTACTTGGCATTACTTAAGTACTTGAAAGCTTTAAGCTAAACCCTAATTTACTTATAGACACGTGGCCCAGACACACTTTCATTGCCTAAAGTGGTAAACCATTTTGAGAAAAGAAAAAAAAGCAGGTGGGGAATATATTTGAAAAACCAAACCCTAGAAAAATGGGCCCAAAAGGAAAAAAGTAGAGGAAGAGCATTAAAGGCAGGTGTTCAAGCTTTAAAGCTGGTGGCCACGGCCACGATCACTGGTAACTTAAAACATATTTCAACCTTCAAGAAAAAACCTTTGAAATCAAAACAAAAATAAGGTTGTAGGGTTCGGTATAGGGCTTAAGGCTAGGGTAGCGCAAGATCAGCTGTTCACCCCTTGTAAAGAAAGGTGGGGGTAGGAGGCCCCACCCCCTAGGACTGCCACCCCGACTGGTCTAGTCTCCTGGTCCTATCAGTCAGTGGGTGTCAGTGGTCCAAGATGGTTCGTAGCTTCAGTCAGTGGACTAAGACCCTTAGCTTTCCGGCGAGGTTATCACCGGCCAAGTCAAACCAGTCTTCGTCTCCTCCGCAAACCACCGCTTCTTCTCCTACACCTGATGTAATTACCCTCTCTATTCCATTACTTTCAGCTAAACTTGCATGCTCTTGCATTGAACTATAAAACTGCTTCAACCTGAACTCTCAACCGTTATTAAATACCGCCTACTTGCTTTCGATAAATATGCACTAGTAGACGTTTAATTAAATTACTATTTCAATAAAATTTAAGCTTGATTAACGTTAAAAAATATTATCGTTAAGTAAAAGTAATTACAAAAAATACTTCTTACCAGAAACACTCATTTTGATCAATTTTCTGATTATTTTTAATTAAATAAAGTGAAAGTAACAATTATTATACATTTTTCTTTATTAAAAAATAATAGTCTTAATTATTTATTTTTAAATTTTGTATAAAAAATATTGCATGACTACTTAATTTTCAGCTTAATCTGATATGCCAAACCAAAAGATTTTTTAATTATATGCTGACAACGTGTTTAATTTAAGACGGTACCTAATATTCATCATTTATGTGACAATTATAACGTATGGAGTGTTATAATGGACGTATGAAGTTTTAATTCGTGCAATATTATTAACACACTAGAATTCCGCACTCGATTTCAATTATTTACAATTTCTGCCTCTCGTATCTCGGTGCTTGTTTACAATTTTAAGATAGTACAAGGATTTCTTACATTTTCATTTCCTCGAATCTGTGTTTAAAGGTTGCTGCGAATTTAATACTGTAAATTAATTTTCCCACACTAATGTTTTAAATATGTGAGAAGTCTTTGTATAAACACGATCTTTAGAATATAAATATAAACGTTTTGAAAAAAAAAGTTCAAACTTTCGGTAACTTGCATTGGAAAAGCGAAGTATTCAATCTACCGACCGATTCTGTTGAAGACATGTTTTCTAATTCAAGTCACGTCGGTATGACTTGGAGGCGATGAAACACCGAGTTTAGTCTTTAGTTGGACAGCTTCGCTGAGGCTTGCGCTTGCTTTTGGACAATATTACATTCATATCATGTCCATACATGTCTTGTCCTGGCTAGAACATTTACCAATTCCTACTACACAAGAATTAAGTCATCGAAAACCTTCCTTTTAGAGTAGTCATTGGTCACAGAGTAACGGATAAACAAACATCTTCTTTTAACCAAGTCTATCTTCGTCAAATCCAAGGTAATTTAAATCTTACTAAAGCTATATTTGATCGTTGATTACTGTTTTTAACAAACATATATCGATGGCCTCTTCCAGGATACATCATACACCTAAATATTTTAGTGTTTTTATGATTAGATTCACTTTTACTTGAAGGTCGCTTCTTTAAAACAAGATATTTATCAAGTTGACCATTGACATTTAAAGTGTTTTTCTACTCTCTAAGATCTATTTTAGGTTCACTATAATAGTATATACACTATTTAGCATAATGATAATTATGAACTATTATTGTTTTTCTAGTGCTCCTTAACAATCATAAAGCACACAAAAAAAAAAATTCAATCAAGCACACTTTAACAGATTGCAGGCTTTCTTCTGCAACTCACTTCTCTTTTGAAATTTAAATATCTATTTAGACAGCTAAAGCTAAGTAGCTTAGCATGCAACAAAGAAAGAAAGTGTAAAACATCTTAAATGCAATATTACAAGAGTCACTATCCTTTCACACGAATCTAAAGCGGTAACCAAATTATAAGCATATTGCCTTATTTGCTTTCTTCATTAAGAATATCAGGCCGGCATAATTAATAATAATTAATTATGATCCAATATAAATACATCGGTGTTTATTCAAGCATTTAATTTGCTGTTTAATCGAGTATGAATACAGCTCAAGAGATCGATAAAATTAATGAAGCTGGTGAGCGATAGGTAGTTTCTTAATTGGAATTAATATAGTGTGGATGTTGTGAAATATGTAAATATTTTGGAAAATCTTCTCTGCCAAAACTCGTGGGAGAGGTCCGAAATAACAAAACGTTTATTTAGGATATACTCATAGTATGTGTTGTTGACGTTTAATCAAGAGAAGGGGGTTCAGCCACTCTGCTCTCCCCTCCTGCCAGAGCAACTATAATCTTTGAAACTAAAAGATGGATGTCAAACAAAAGTAACACCGGGACGCACAGCAAAATGACCAACAACTAGATTACCGAAATTAGAAGTACAGTAGTAATTATTATTGCACTTAAAATAAGTATCAGAGGAATGATTAAAGCTTAGTTCAAGTGATTTAAAGGTTGAATGTATGTAGCACCAAATTAAAATAATAATCAGTTCTCTCGTTTTAAGTAATACCGTACGAACTCTAACTATGAATTCTGAACCGTACAGTTCTTACCTATGTTTTACAGTAATTGTACTTCCTTACAACTTCTATGATAACTAACAACTATTATCCTTTGTTTACGACCAGAGCGGATTGACAAAAGCGCTATAAACATATGTTATCTTCTTCCACAGCGTATAGTCTCGTACTCAATTACAGCTCTTTTAAGGATCACTCTCCTTAGGCACGACATCCCAAAGGAATCAGTGCACGAAAAATGAGGACATTTGAAGCGAGACACACACCGCGTCCTTAACCGGGCACGAATTCACTACACGGGCTCTGATTACTTTTCGACAAATTTCTCTTCAGATAACAAACGTAAAATCTTCACATAACATTTTACAAATTGAAAACGTTTTTCCATTATAATCGTTTAATTTTTATCGTATCCTATTGCCTATTGGCGTGACCTTGGTTTTATAAGTATCTTAAAGTAACTCTTCTCTTCGTGCCTTTTTTTATCTCGATAACTAATGACAGTCGTATATTTTCCCACTTTTTGACTTTCTAAACTGAAGTATAAGTAAATTAAGGTCAAAGAATGTCTAAATAAAATATATATATTGAAGGCTGTAATCCTTGGTTAACTTGAAACACCTTTTAATATAATTTCCACTATTATCTCTTGTATCGAGATTTATAATAATTGGCAAATGACAATAATTGTAACTGCAATTCGATATAAAGATAGACATGAAAAATTTTCCTAGCTTAGTATGTTAAACGTTGATAATTAAAAATATATATAAAATGCAAATTTCAACTCTGTAATAAGAGTGTATCAAAAAATTATTAATATATTTCTTAAATACCTACGTATAAAACAAAAAAATATATAGGTATATTTCTGTTTATAATAAGATAATGAAGGCATAGAATTTATCCTTGCTTTAAATAAAATAATAATAAGTGACATAATTAATATTCACTTTTATTAATACATGAGAGAATATGAAAAATAAGATCATTCAGATTTTACATAATTATGCAACAAGAAAGCTGTTTCTTCATGTTAGAACATTTATTTACGAGTATAACACATAATTTATTCAAACATGGAGTACTTTTACTACTAATAATAAACATGGGATATAAAACCAGTGTTATTTTAGCCCAACAATTAGGATACTAGAATTTTGAAAGATATTAGCTGTGTACAGAATACATAGGTTTTACAAAGACATTGAAATGATTTGGATTAGTTATTGATTAAATTGGTGTGAAGTTATTTAGAGTTAAAGATGCTCAAATAAATTGGCTTTTAACTTAAAATTATATGAATTTTTCACAATTTTAAATTAAAAACTATAGACTAACAAATCAACAATATAAACAGGGAAAAAATAAAAATATATTAATTACTTCAATTCATACTTACTAAACCTACTCTGCAGGTTATCCAATATTAGAGAAAGTAGCTATTTGCATTAATAAAATGTGAGATCGTTCACTCAAACGTAACTCTGTTTTAAAATAACACTACGTCCAATAGTTAATTAAACTCAATCAAAATAATTATAAACAACTGAAACAAAATAAAACAAAATTAGCAGAATATTTAATGCTAAATAAAAATGTCTATATAACTTAAGTAATATAAATAAACTTAAGTAATTTAAAAATTTGCTAAAAAGAGCTTTCTATAATAATAAATGCACGGCTATTTAAATTATACTGATAAACTTGTACTTACTTGCCCCATAATATGTGTGAACTAATATGATGATTGAAGAATACTTAATTGCGAAGTAAATATATAAATTATAAGTTTAAAAAAAAATAAAATAAAAATTACGCCGTTGTAGCGTAAAAATATTAAAATGATATTACTTAGTAACGTGATAGTGTATGCATCTGCGGGTGGACTCGTTATATATTTTTTTAAATTTCTTCTGTGATATACCAGGGACTTGAGGTTCGCCGTCTCTCTTCCATTATTGAAAGTATTTACAATTGTGGTGGACACCGGTAAACAAAGAGATTTATTAATTACAAACTTACAGCTAATTTTTGGTAAGAGAAAAGACATAAATTACGCATATAAAATGATAAAAATAAGTCATTTTCATATACATTTTGGCAATTTACTAATTGTTTATATACTTTACTTCATCGCAATTAACTCTTTATTATTCAGTGTCAATATGAAATATTATTAAACAACAGCATGCAATAGCTTTCGAGTTTACAAGAAAGTAACGGAAGATTTGTGATCATTTTTTTTTATCCGAATTACAACATTCCTAAGCAGAAATATTTTACTTACTTGTTTATATTGTTTATTTTTTACTTATTTTAATTATATCAATATTTAACATTAGACTAAATTAGAACTTTAATAATGAAACATATGTCTTTTCTCCGACACAGTAAAGCACCAATAGAAAGCAGAACTCTATTATCCGGACAATTCATTTCGAATTATCATAACACTGACTTTAGTCTCAATTAGTCCGGATAATTGAAGTTTTACGTTCATGAAAATCATTTCCTCTGTGGGTAATGAATTAAGAAGGCACTAACCTTGTCTTCCTCACGGCGGATGTCTTCAAACACTTACCTAAAACAGAAAAAAAAACTATTAAAATTGTGAAAAAAATATGTTTTAAAACCAGTTTATAATGTAATTATTAACAATAGTATACTGAGTCATTTCTCAGTCAATAAGAAGGCTGTATAGATGCAGTAAGGGTATCTATTAGAATATCTATATGTTTAAAACTACTTTAGATAGAAGAACACTTGAGACAATAAGCGTCCAATCAAAAGGAACCTATACCATATTTTATACAATAGAAGCAGGACCCCTCTAGCCTCATACCCATTGGTTATTCTTTGCTCAGCTGCGTTGTTTCCGCATTGAACATATATTGTTATGTAATTCTCTCTCTGATAAGGACGCATTTAATTAATTTACCTTTCACTCCACTAAGAAATAGAAAAAACTACAACTGTCTTGGTTTTTTTTCTTATTTTTACAGTTATATAATTTATTTCTCTCAAGGAAATGTAGAGTAATATGCACGATAATTCAATTAAACACCTTGATAAATTTTCACGATAGTGCACTTTTGGTTTTTTATTGTATCCTATAAGAGAACTTGATCCTTGAAATCAGTTTTTAGAGTGGCATATTGTTTTCTTGCGTCCTACAACTGACGAAGACGAAGGGTCGTGAAAATTCAATATATATATANTATTATATACATATACTATATATATAGTAATGTAGATTTTAATATATGAGTGCCTATGTGATGTAGTAAAAGAAGCAATGTGTGTAGAATGTTTAAATACGTGTTTATTCGTAGGCTACCTTTGACATAAATTTCATCTGAATTATTGTAATGGCGTTTGCAAAAAAGTTGAGAGAGGGACTAATCGACCAACTGACAAGTAATAATATTCTTTCGTATTAGTTTGTACCTTTACGAACATCACATATATACTGACGTTGTAAACGCACTTAGGTTGTACTTTTTTTATTTGAAGACAAAATAAAATTGTTTTCCAAAAAATATCACAATTCGTAGGTATGCTACCTTGGATTGCAAGAAAAAAGTTAATGTATAAAAGTAAAAAAAATAATAATAATAATAATTGAGGATTTTTTAATTATGTAAGAACCAGAACAAATCATCTTATCACTTTGACAATAACAACTAAGGATGTTATCTTGATTGATGGAGCTAAGCTTTGTGTCATCACATTTGATAGACTGTAAATTATTATTAATTCAAAGGGTATAAAACAGTGATATAGACCGTAACTGATAAGCTTTCATTTTGCTACATTATCCTCTGTGTTTGAAAGCTTCAAAAGTGCGTGAAGGACATTTTACAAAAGGAAGTTTAATTTTAAAATGGCGAATCAATAAAAAAATCGATAATTATACAACTATTTTCTTTAGTTTATTATAAAGCAATAAAGTGTGTAGTCTTATAAGAAAGGAAGGAAGTTTTGTGAAGCCTTATTGCAGACTATGAGAGGCACCTAGACGATTATAGTTACTTATATAATAATATTGTATAAAAAAAAAAAAAAAATACTTGTCAAAACGGTTCCATGAGAACCTTACTAAGGAATGTATGACATGCCATCTTAAGCTTATATTAATAGTCTACGACTTCATAACACAAGACAAGAGAGTAAATTAAAAGGGAGTGAGAAAAAAAGTATAAAGAAGTGAAATGTGGGTGGGATGAAGATCGCTATTTCCTGTCCCAAGACCCTGGGAGGAGTCTGGTGGGAGAAGGATTCCCTGGACCCTGAGTCATCAACCACTTATCGACCCTACAATACCCTATCGATACCGTAATATCGATCAAATTTAATAGAGAGAAACAAACATGGATGAAGTATTATTTTTTTGTTAACCAGCTAAAACCCCAGTAAATCCAATTTTTTATTAAAAGTATAAGGAAAGGCTACATCACACATCTATTAAGTCTGAGTATTTATGTCTCTCTGAATGAAATAAGATATGTTACAAACATCAACACTAAGTAGGTAATCTCTGTCAAGTAGATACACCTGTGCCTTTCTTCCCCAACTTTTCTTTAAAAAATATAGGTACATATTATTGATTTATTAAGCTCAATTTCACGGTTGGTTTATTATCAAGAAATGGTGGAAATAAATTTGCTAGACATTATTAGAAAAAGTACGAACGAATAATTAGTTATTATGGCAAATTACTAGTTCATTATTAAGGTCGATGTACTTTTAATTCAACCATTTAATTACAAATGTTACAAATGATAGCAAGGAATAACAGTATAAAAAAAAGTAAAGAACAAAATGAGAAAGACCTTACAACTTCGTTTCGCAATTGTTTTTTTTTTTTATTATTTATTAGTATTATAATTACTAAATAATACTTTTTTAAAATCGGGGATTGTTCATCTTGATTTTAAAAAAATCTTTCCATGGTAAGAGAAAAAATATTTAATAACGTGACATTTTGCAATAAACTAAAAAGTAAAAGACATAATTATATTAAAGGATTTCTTTGACAAGGTCGTTTCTTACCGAGAATTGGGGACATGGGAATTCGAATGGGTAAATAAAAAATAAATAAACAAGATCTGCTATCTTGAAAGAAGAAATAAAGAGGAACACGGGAACCTTTTCCATATGTATTTCTAATTTTATTCTAGGAGTGAGATTAAATAAGGAATTACTATGATGAATATTGTGATGATGGATTTTTTTAGGTGTAAGAAAAAAACTACGATTTAAAACATGTTGCTTAGATGAAGCGTTTCGACCCTGATGATTAAGGTCATCTTCTGTCTTTATTAACTAAAACAACCAAATACTTATGTCAATTTAACATATCAAGTAGAACATAAATAATATTGTTATTATCCCTTAATTACAATAATTTAAACATAATTTAACGTAATTAGTTTAACTCACTTATATTTTACTTTATGTTCTACTTAATTATTTATGATTATTAATATATTATTTATGTTCTACATGTTAAAATGACATAAGTATTTGGTTGTTTTAGTTAATAAAGACTGAAGATGACCTTAATCAGGGTCGAAACGTTTCATCTAAGCAACATGTTTTAAATCGTGGTTTTTTTCTTACACCTAAAAATCCATCATCACAATATTCATTATACAATTTAAGAAGGTGTTCATAAACTTAAGGTTTATAATTTAATAAGGAATTAGTGTGAAAGAGTCAGGAGAATACTTCGTAAAAGATGGAGCCTTCATCGAATAGTCTGGCACTTCTTTAGATCCTCTTTTTAGCTGCTAGTCCTTAGTACTTATAATAATGGATATAAAACAAGTTGATGAAGTATGGGTACGAAGACAAAAAACATGCTCTTGTAGAAGTGATAAAAAAAGAGAGGTTGTAAAAGGTGCAATAGACTTCGTCAAACTCTAATGATGATGATGGTTCAAAGAAGGACCAAAATATAGTGAAGAAATGAGTACGTAACGAAGTTAAAATAATAAAATTGCTAAACCCACGGGAGGGTTTATGCAGGTTAAAAAAATGTTGCTATGAACTAAGGTAAGATATAATGAGATGGGAAAATTAAGACATGGTAACTTGTACGCTAAGAGTACAGCTACAAGAAAGACCAATAGTAGAAAAGTAAGTGAAGGTTGTGGACATAATAAGGTACTTGAAAGAGTGAGCTCAAAAACTAAGAGAAAGGTTTTTGTTTTGAAAAAGAGTGAGTAGAATCAACTCAAAAAATCATTTAAAAAGAATGAGAGAGATATAAGAAATGTGAGTGAGGAGAGAAAGGTGGGGGCAAGGTCGTTTTGAGGTCAGTCACCCAATCCCTCTTTTCTTTGCCTTCCATCATTTCATTTTCTATTTATACATTCGATTATCGTTGTATAAACTAAACCACCAAAAATTAATAAATGCATTTAAGATAAATTTGAAACAAAGGACGAGTTCAATCGTTTGAATATATTTAAAATAGATAAACATCTTTCAAAACTTTTAGTAACATCTTCTAATACTTGATATCGTTACATCACCTTATTTTAAATCTGATGTAATGAAAATAAATTTTTAGTTAATCTAATCTCACTACTAATGACTTACTGTATTGCAATTCCCTGCAACAATAAAGTTATGAAAATATAAAAGAATATTGACAATTAATTTAAATCGTGTCGTGGTATAACAACATTCGAATTAATTAATACTGTACTGATATTATTTTTTGTAATTAATTTTATATGCCCTAGATCTCGAATGTCAAAAGTTAAAATTATTTAAGTAGCAATTCGAAGGCTTAGTTGGTAGAAAAATCATGCTTATAACTTATAACATTTTACCTAAGTTATGATTTTATTTATGACATGTCTACTCGATTTATTTTTTATTTTTATTTTTATTTATTTATTTTTTTATTTTTTTTTTGAAAAACTACTCTTGTCAGAATTATTATTAATTAAGCAATTAAAAAGGAACAACTGATAAGGAAAACATAATATTGATAATATCAGCTGACTTATTTGTATGTACATATTTGTAGTTGTATGCAAGAATTAGTCTTGCTCTGATACATACAATTACAATTTGAATCGATGAATGTTATGCCGATATTCATTCAGTTAGTAAATAACTTCATTGACTTCATTAAAAAACAAGTAAGGCGCGCTTCACTTAAGTATGTGAGGCGATAATCGCCAGTTACTGTACGATTAAGTTGAAATTTATTAAATGCAATAGTTGCATATTCATTTTCTACACTTCAAGACCTTTAAATTGATGTATAACATGCCTTGGTAACTAAAAACTTCTTTTTAGTCATCCGCCATATGGACCGCAGCCATCTTGGAAATATTAAGTGTATAAACTCTAAAATGGGTCCAGTTTTCTAAAATGCCGAGATGCACCCGGGTGCAAATAGAAAAATAATGTTTCGAGCTATAGTAGTTTATGAATTGAAACAAACGGACAGACACCAACGGACAGACAGACAGAGCCGTTATATAAGGTTTCTTTTTGTACTTTGTGCAGAAATCTAAAACCATGCCATTTAGAGAATAATACATAAAACCATAATTTTAATTCTTATTTTTAGGTAGGTCAATTATAGTAAGAGGTAGTCAATAAGTAGTAAGAGTTAACAACTCATTGTGGTTAGAAACTGGTTATATTTCGTCCCCCTCCGGGGATTTTAATAATTATCAATTATTAAAATTAATAATTTTAATAATTCTTAGTATTAATAACAGTCAAAATCCATATGTAGTTACACTTTCAATTTTTACATAACTAAGGAAATATATCTAATAATAATATCTTATTTATCAGTAGTTAAATAATTTACAATGAAAGTATAACACCAATATTAAAAGAAGCTTTCAATATAAGAACAACTTCCTCTATTTAAAAGAGTAAATTGATAATTGACGTAGAAAGTCTATTAGCAGTAGATCATAAAACTTATAGCAGCATGCCTGAGCTGGGCTTTGTAAATAATTTCTTTTTAAACTAAGATAAAATGAAAATGAAAAATCTTCAAAAGCATTCCTTCTCAAATTTATAATATCATCTATCTTGAATATTAAAAAATATTCTTTAATACGAGAAATTAGTTTTAACTTTACTTTAAACAATGTGTTCTCGCTATCGTCACACATGCCACATAAATATTCGAAATATAAAAGAGTTTTCTTGAAGTCATTTAAAAATTCTTTTAAGTATTAATCATAATTATTTTTTAATTTCATACAGCCCTTCAATTTTAGTTGGTCGCTTTTATAATTTTCAGTTATCATTTAAATGTAGTGAAGTACCTTCATAGAAAAAGGTACAGCTGGAAATGTAATTTTAGTTTATAAATATCTTCAGGTGAGGTCTTAATGAAGTTACGATATTAATGAGTTAAGGAGTGTACGGAGAAAATGTTTCGTTGTCTTGTAAACTTGTAAAGCATGTTAGAAGGTGCTCAGGTCCTATTATTGGGTTCAAAGGAAGGTTAGTGGTCTAAGGGTTCTCCAGATGTCGTAGTGATCCTACATCTGCCGCAGCTGCGATTCCTGACCCCTACACATCTGCTCTTTAACCAAGATCTGCCCATTTCCTCTGCTCCTGGGTCTTCTTCGTCTTAAAATATTTTTGTGGCCTCCAGACAACTTTTTTTTCTAATTCGTTCATTTAAAGACGCATAATGTTTTTTAAACATGTCTGGTCCAGTGTTTTGAATTATCATTAACGATTTTGAGGTTGTTTCACCTTTTTGAACTATGTTATTGAATTTAGCTAGATGATTGATTATGATTATACCTCTTTCTTATCGCTTTTAGCACTTTGGTTTTAAATGATAGCTACTTAATTTCTTAAATCAGGTGCTAGATAAGAAGAAACCTTATGTATTCATTTCGTACATCCTGCCAAGCTGCTGTACAGAGCTTCCTGGGTGGCGATTCTAATTTACATTCTTCTCTGTATTATGATCTTAATTTTAATAATTGCGGACTAATTTAACTGGGCCAACTGAGTGGAAGATTTGAAGCAATTGATGGTATGTGCGGGGGATGAAGCAGCATAGTTCTTGATATCGCATAATCATAATATAGAACCCAATATTCTCCTGTCACGATATTATAACATTCTATATACTCGCTGCAATATTCTTTTTACATTTGATTATGGGATGTATCCTTTTTCATTCGAGAAATTAAGTTAAATCAATAACCTATTGGATTTTGAATAAAATTATGTCGAGCGTAACACTTGTAGTACGAGTATATTAAAACTTGACGCCCTTGGTAACTTTATGAAGAGTTACAATACGTCCAATGCAAAATTATAATTATTACAGTTTACAGAAACTTATAAACCTGATACCCGTTAGTGTTTTAACTCTTTAACAGATTTACCCATATATATATATATTTTTTTTATTTTATTGGGTCCTTGAAACAACCAAGTGTTTACAAGAAATTACGCAAAACTGTTAACTATAGTTGAGAAATGTTTAATTGTATGATTAATTTTTTTCTTAAGTTCCTGTTTGCACCTGAGTTTTGCGAAATCGTGTACCTAGAATAGAAATAAACACCTTTTACAGTATAGTTGTAACACAGATAGTACCCTTCTAATAAAAATAATTGTGCACGCTGAGCCAACTCATTTGCAAGCTTAACCTATTGCCTATTTCAAGAAAATAAATAAACCAATGATTAACGATTACTCTATTCTGATTTATCTTTTATTTGCGAGTTATTCCACAACATCCTGTGTATTCTTTATCATCTTTTATAATGTTCACGTTTTGGCTTATCCTAGCCCTGATTCATATATATGCATGTTAGATGTTCCAAACCCTGACCTCATTACTAATCTAAACTTATTTAAGATACATATGCTGGATACGTCTCTAGTTTAAACAGCTGTAGATTTTTTTTTCTTGACTTTTTTCCTCTATACGTTCTCCATATTATTCCTATTTTAACTTAGTCAACTTTAACTAAGTCAACTTAAACTTCATAATTTAAGTTCATGATGCTTATGACACGTCATAAGCATCACAAGGCGTGCTAGACTATGTTGACACAACCAATGCCTCTACGAAATACGTGCAAATAAAAATCCCATGAGTAATTTTAAAACTAAAAAGATAAAGAGAGCGAAAATCCATACTGTGTTTTGCTTTCATATTATAAATATTTTATTTCTAGGAATTACAAAACATTAATACAAAAACAAGTTCTCGCGTTATGTTATTAACAATAGTATTCTGTTACAACAAAATGTTTTGTCATAAAAAACATAATTGAATATCACAGAAATAAAATTCTTGGGCATTATAAATATACTTCTTTCTAATTACCTGAACCTAATATACAATTAGGTGTACTCTATTTAAGAGTCAAGTACAATCAACACTCATAGTACGGCAGTAAACCGCCGAGAAATATTGTCATTAAATACCAAATGTATACGAAAAGAGGGGTTACGTGCATAAGGTGTAATAAACTAAAAAACAATCCTACGCTGGGTAGGAAGAAAGTTCACATCTATCCGTAAATAAGCAGCGATACATATTCGAATGTTAAAATCAAGTCTCAAATAAATTCTTTCAAAAAAACCCGCGAATATAGGCGGTAAGGATACTTAATGATGACTGTATATCAATGGAAAGACAAACAACTCTCTTAAGAATAAGAACTAAGACTTTTAATAAGTAATGCTATTTTCAATCTGTGTACTTAAAATAAATCTAACGGTATATACTTATATTTGTGGTATAGATATACAATTTCAGCGGCGTAACCAAGGTAAAAGTGATCCTCGGGTACAGGCTCCCCATCTTAGCACACAAGCACACCGCGTTTTATAAAAGTAAGCTAGAGCACAAGCAAAAAAAATATTGTTACTTTATAGTCCTCCCAATAAAATATAGCTAATGTAAAATACAAGCATTCGCCCCGCGCTTTGCGCGGGGTTCATGCTTGCAATCAGTGGATGTATTATTACTATTTTATACATATTACTACCATATTAGTTAATTGAGTAGGCTATTTCATTAAATATAATTCTACAAAGTACTAATGAGATCCACACAAACTAAAGATAATTTTTGACTCAAGGATTTATTTATTGTCATCGAATAAGCTAATTTCAGGGGGAACTGTCTGTAAGAATAATTTCCACACTTCTATTTCCAACTTCAAATTTAAAAGTTATTCTTGGAATTATTATGGTTTCCTCCGAAGATGATTTTCTAACTTAAATATAAATAAAACAAGAAGAGTCTTTTTGTGCTGGTTCATAACACAGATTTTCCTAATATATTAATACTAGCTGGATACCCGTGCTTCGCTACGGAGTGTTTTTAAATTTGATAAGTTTATAAACTACCAGGAAAGCATACAAATTATTTGACTATGCAAGAATATCTAGATTCTATTCCTCCTACTTATATCCCCCTCCTCTTTGATAAAATAATTTGCAAATAACCTAAATTTACCCCCCTCCTAAATGAAAATATGACAAAACTGTACATAACAACAATTACTGTACTCTTAAAGAGCATTTCAACGATATGCATCATGAAGATGAAGGGTATTCATTACTTGTACCCCGTACCCCTGTGTACCAAAATTTTAATTTCGTAATCTCATGTAGGCAGTGACCTTCACCTTGTTTTGAAGAAAAAGTGTGTAAATATTCATCAAATTAGGATAAAAGACATACCCTCATACGGATACACTTCTTTTTATATAAGATATAGCTATATTTTTCAATTTTACCCCCCTCCTAAGTGAAAATATGATAAAACTGTACATAACAACAATTACTGTCCTCTAAAAGAGCTTTTCAACGATATGCATCATGAAGGGTATTCATTACTTTGACATTTGTACCCCGTACCCCTGTGTACCAAAATTAAATTTCGAAAATTCATGAAGTCAGTGTTTTTCCCCTTGCTTTGTAGGTCAATTATGCAAATTTACATCAAGATCTGACTACAACTGTAGATTTGTATAAAGAACATACATTCGTTGACTTTTATATATGTATGGCCGCCATCTTAAATCAAAATGCCCGATTGGTTAACCATTTATCTAAAGTTACTAATTTGATATAAGGAAGCTAACTTCTAAATTTCAAGGTTCTAGTACAATTGGTTCCGGAGATATCGTCTTGTCGAATTTTGTATATAAATGGCCGCCATCTTGAATCAAGATGGCGGATTTTTAAAATATTTCTTAGCGAGCACCTAGGAGGTAAGAGGAACACACCTACAAAATTTCATGGTCGTAGGTCCAGTGGTTTCAGAGATATCGTGATGTGTCAGTGAGTCAGTGAGTCAGTGAGTGGTATTTGGATTTTATATATATACTAGCTGGATACCCGTGCTTCGCTACGGAGTGTTTTTATATTTGATAAGTTTATAAACTACCAGGAAAGCATACAAATTATTTTACTATTCGAGAATATCTAGATTCTATCCCTCCTACTTATACCCCCACCTCTTTGATAATTTAATTTGCAAATATCCTAAATTTATCCCCCTCCTAAATGAAAATATGACAAAACTGTATGTACATAACAACAATTACTGTACTCTTAAAGAGCATTTCAACGATATGCATCATGAAGATGAAGGGTATTCATTACTTGTACCCCGTACCCCTGTGTACCAAAATTTTAATTTCGTAATCTCATGTAGGCAGTGACCTTCACCTTGTTTTGAAGAAAAAGTGTGTAAATATTCATCAAATTAGGATAAAAGACATACCCTCATACGGATACTCTTCTTTTTATATAAGATATAGCTATATTTTTCAATTTTACCCCCCTCCTAAGTGAAAATATGATAAAACTGTACATAACAACAATTACTGTCCTCTTAAAGAGCTTTTCAACGATATGCATCATGAAGGATATTCATTACTTTGACATTTGTACCCCGTACCCCTGTGTACCAAAATTGAAATTTTGAATATTCATGTAGACAGTGATTTTCCCCTTGCTTTGAAGGTCAAGTGTGCAAAGTTTCATCGAGATCGGACTAAAACTGTAGATTTGTATAAAGAACATGCACACATGTTGACTTTTATATATGTATGGCCGCCATCTTAAATCAAAATGCCCGATTGGTTAAACATTTATCTAAAGTTACTAATTTGATATAAGGAAGCTAACTTCTAAATTTCAAGGTTCTAGTACAATTGGTTCCGGAGATATCGTCTTGTCGAATTTTGTATATAAATGGCCGCCATCTTGAATCAAGATGGCGGATTTTAAAAATATTTCTTAGCGAGCACCTAGGAGGTAAGAGGAACACACCTACAAAATTTCATGGTCGTAGGTCAAGTGGTTTCAGTGATATCGTGATGTGTCAGTCAGTCAGTCAGTCAGTGGTATCTGGATTTTATATATATAGATATACCTACATTTATTTTCTAGTACTAGTACATATATCTTTCGATATACTAACTAACTCCCTAACAATGAATTCTACTAACTAATTTGGATATAATGTACTAATTTCCTTTAATATATCTGACACAAAAACAAGTTATTTCTTTAATTTATTCTCTGATTTACACAATATTACAGGAAAACGTACTTTTTTCTTTCTTTTTAAATAAAAAAAAACTTCATTCACTTTTATTTATTTTTAAAAACTCTTAGATCTTATGATTATGATTGTTACAATCTTCCACAATTGTATCAATTTTTTACAAGTTATAAACTCAAATATTAATTGAATGACATCATCAATAGATATTCGGTAAAAAAGTGTTTAAGTTGAGTTAAGGTTTTCTTTTCCTGTTTAAAAGTAAGAAGATAAAACGAAGAAATTAAGACTTAAAACAGTGGGTTAAAAAATATAAGATCTTATCGAAGATCTTCTGAAAACACTATTTCGAAGTTGAAGATTGTGTAAAAAAGGAAGTTGACTGATAAAAATTCTTTGGAAAGTCAGTTAAACATTGTCATCTTCATTTCTTGATGGGACAAAATAAAGAAAAATTGTCCATAGTTAATCTTGCTAGGATGTCGCAGGTGACGGCCTTTGTCTTCGGGGACCTTCTGTCAGAAGAGAAGTGGAAGTATAACTGTATATTTTTTAAATGCTGGGAACCAGTTTGAGTACACGCGATATCTTATTTCATCATCTGCGGTGAAGAGGTCGTCTTAAAAACCGCCTACAGCCCCACAACACTAAACCGCGTTTTCAAACGACCTTTTCATGACATTAAAAGACATTAAGAGGAATATCCTTCTATCTTTTACCCTCATCTCTTTTGTTTCGTTTAAAAACAGTTTTGAAAACAATTAACCGCTACTTAAAACTCCTTATAAATAAATATCAGATAAAGAGAATAAAAAATGTACAAAACTAATATAAAAAAAAAAAAAAAAAAAAAAAAAAAATTATAAATTAATTTACCTTACAATGCAATTGTAATTAATTAAACAATTTGATTTTTATATATTCTATAGTGGTAAATATTATTGAAAATCAGAAATTTATCAATTGATTTTTTGAGAAAATAAAACCAAGATCCAAAAGAATATTATGTATAAAAATCCCATCTGAAACTATGTAATAACATCTAAAAAGGAAAAAAGTTTATTGGTTAAAACCTAATAATCAAGGTTTAGTTGAGTGTCCTTTCAAACAAATTAAATAGATTTACATGTATAACAATATTTGTAATATTCAAATTAAAGTAAATAAATAATAAAAATAAAAAATTATATTTTCATAGACGCAGCATGAATGTACGGTGAAAGTATTGCGATGGCGTAAATATTCGATTTTGACGGATTTACGCGTTGTAAGATCCCCTGAGGCCAAACTGGTTTTTAAAAAAGTCTATCTGTTCGGTAATATTAATGAAAATAATTTAATTAATAGTAAAATAATTTTTTCTGGTAATCGATAAAAAATTTTAAGTGTGTATAAATTACTATAGTAACTATCACCACTTATGTTTTTTATATTTACATATTTTATCTATCATTATCAATTACCGTGTAATCGTAATCTATGAGTAATAATGATTATTTTTTTAAAAAGTTCACTGTAGAAGTCACATATCTTAAGCAACACTTTTCTTAAAAAGAAAAAAAAAATACTCAGAATTGAACCACTAAATTTTAAGTAAGATTTAGTATACTTTTTTTTTTATTAAGTTCTTTAATAATTAGGAACCTGTCTGTGTTAATCGTGGTTTCATTTCGCATGTTACCTCCTACTTAGATCCGTAGGAGGTGACAAATGCGTTTCCATGATTAAACTGTTCTTAAATAATAAATTGGGCCGTATGAAACATGATACATGTATATATCCTCTGAGAAATCTAATTTAAAACGTTTGAATACTGAGTGCGATAAAAGCTTCATTCCTCGTCTTAAATATTCAGCGTTGGCGTCTTTAATTATTAATAATAATTTAAATAAGATATTTAACATCTGAAATGCTATGTTACCTTTTCCTCCTTTAACTCCTTCTTTAAAAAATTGTTTAAATAATAATTTAATTTAATTAGATATACTATCATTAGCATTCAATTGAATGAATAGAATTCCTTATTTGTGTGATAGCTCTGCATCACTGTAACATATGGAGAAATTTGAAAGTACGGTGTTCCGGGGGCCGTAAATATAATACAATACTCTTTATAGATTAATATAATAATTGTTTCAGAGTTGATAATGAATTCCATTTATCGTTAATTTTTTATTATTATTTTTCTCTAGGGTAACATTCATTTAATTAAATGCTATTTTAGGGTTTACTGGTATATGTGCTTCTTAATAATTAACATTATATTAGCCCAGTCAAATTAGCCACAAATTCATCAAATAGGAGAAAAAAATCCCGAAGTTTTGAAACTTGGCAGAGTTGTTGATTTGAGTGTCCTGTACAACATACTAAAAGTCCCCGAGGATGGGGGGCGAGCGCGAGGTGGGGGGCCCCCTGAAGGGCCATTTTTTTAGTTTTCCATAATTATCTTCGAAAATATTGAGTTTAGCAAAAAACTAGTTATGTACAAAATTAAACTAGAGTAAATTCTCTACCAAAAAGGTCCTATTCATTTTTTTCGTAGTGTCAATATCTTTGGAGATAGAGGTGGGGGAAATATTTGGAAAAATTTAAAAATTGGGTTTTATGGTTTTTTAAAACAATTTAATCACAAANCTTAATTTATAAAAAAAAAAAAAATTATAAATTAATTTACCTTACAATGCAATTGTAATTAATTAAACAATTTGATTTTTATATATTCTATAGTGGTAAATATTATTGAAAATCAGAAATTTATCAATTGATTTTTTGAGAAAATAAAACCAAGATCCAAAAGAATATTATGTATAAAAATCCCATCTGAAACTATGTAATAACATCTAAAAAGGAAAAAAGTTTATTGGTTAAAACCTAATAATCAAGGTTTAGTTGAGTGTCCTTTCAAACAAATTAAATAGATTTACATGTATAACAATATTTGTAATATTCAAATTAAAGTAAATAAATAATAAAAATAAAAAATTATATTTTCATAGACGCAGCATGAATGTACGGTGAAAGTATTGCGATGGCGTAAATATTCGATTTTGACGGATTTACGCGTTGTAAGATCCCCTGAGGCCAAACTGGTTTTTAAAAAAGTCTATCTGTTCGGTAATATTAATGAAAATAATTTAATTAATAGTAAAATAATTTTTTCTGGTAATCGATAAAAAATTTTAAGTGTGTATAAATTACTATAGTAACTATCACCACTTATGTTTTTTATATTTACATATTTTATCTATCATTATCATTTACCGTGTAATCGTAATCTATGAGTAATAATGATTATTTTTTTAAAAAGTTTACTTTAGAAGTCACATATCTTAAGCAACACTTTTCTTAAAAAGAAAAAAAAAATACTCAGAATTGAACCACTAAATTTTAAGTAAGATTTAGTATACTTTTTTTTTTTATTAAGTTCTTTAATAATTAGGAACCTGTCTGTGTTAATCGTGGTTTCATTTCGCATGTTACCTCCTACTTAGATCCGTAGGAGGTGACAAATGCGTTTCCATGATTAAACTGTTCTTAAATAATAAATTGGGCCGTATGAAACATGATACATGTATATATCCTCTGAGAAATCTAATTTAAAACGTTTGAATACTGAGTGCGATAAAAGCTTTATTCCTCGTCTTAAATATTCAGCGTTGGCGTCTTTAATTATTAATAATAATTTAAATAAGATATTTAACATCTGAAATGCTATGTTACCTTTTCCTCCTTTAACTCCTTCTTTAAAAAATTGTTTAAATAATAATTTAATTTAATTAGATATACTATCATTAGCATTCAATTGAATGAATAGAATTCCTTATTTGTGTGATAGCTCTGCATCACTGTAACATATGGAGAAATTTGAAAGTACGGTGTTCCGGGGGCCGTAAATATAATACAATACTCTTTATAGATTAATATAATAATTGTTTCAGAGTTGATAATGAATTCCATTTATCGTTAATTTTTTATTATTATTTTTCTCTAGGGTAACATTCATTTAATTAAATGCTATTTTAGGGTGTACTGGTATATGTGCTTCTTAATAATTAACATTATATGTGATTTTACAACATACGTAATCTAAATTATAAATTATAAAATATTACAATAATTATTCATAAGTTTATGACATTAGATTATCTTTATTATTATTCAATTTGTAGAAAAACAATAGCATAATCATCTATCTCATATTTTATTTAAATAATTTTAATATAATAAAGTATAGATAATGATTTAATCTTATTATGGCAACGTTTTGAGAGTTTAAAATTTACTTGATGCATAATACCTTTTTATTATTCTAATGCGAATATCATGAAATGTTTCTTCATCGTTTTTAACCTCATCAGTATTCAGAATATGTCTTGACAAAATAGAAGTTTTAAAACAAAAGAATGTAAGCATGTCCGGTGTTTTTGTTTGAAGTTGGGTGGTTTTTATTTATACTTACTACCTGACACGGCAAGGACATTATAGGATAATTCCATTTTAAACTTTTGAAAAGAGAATCAAACCCCTCTTCCTTAAGAATCTTATTGAATTTGATCCATTATCGATAGTCTTCAATAGTAGTGTTACATCCTTAAGATTTCCGCATACTTGTCCTAGTCAATAATAGAACAATAATTAGAAATGATATCATCAATTCCTTTTCAATATAGTAGTGATCGGAGTTCTAATATTGCTATAAAACAATATTAAGACTTAAAATCTTTGTCGGCTTCTTTGATTACAAAATCTGGATTTACAGTCTTAAATGTAACATAAAAAATGTATCTATGCTATAAAAATAAGCATCTACATGTTGCTTCTTTTGTTCCGATTTATAAGAAAATATGTTATAATAACTTAAATAATTAAGAAAAAAATAATTAACTTCAAATAAATAATCCCCTTAAATAAATTAAATTATTAAAAATATGAATAAATTAAAATTAGCCATTATTAACACCGCAGCACCTGGCTTAAGGTTGAGTTAACTCGAACCAGACCCGTATATCCTGCGTGCGTTATGCTCCAAACATCGCGATAATTGTAACTGAGATAGTTTTTCAAGATACAAAATAATGAAAGGAGTTTTGTATGAAATATGGAGATATACTTTAAAAAAAAGTCACGGTTTTATGATCCTTTTATTCGCGTGCTGGATAGTTTTTTCTTCATGAGCATAACCTTACAGCAACAAAATATATACACATATATTAAAAGTTATGGTAAATTAACTGTTTAATCTAAGGGTTAAGATGTTGGTTTTTTATTTCCAAAAACATTTTAAGCATTTGATATTGTAGGTACTTCCTATTCATTTATTTTTATTTTTTTGTTTAGAGATAAAAAATATACAATAGCGCAGAACAATAATTAAATAATATTAAATTAAAGAAACTAAGTTAAATTAAACAATTCATTTATAAAACATTGAGAATTCCACGAGTACATATATTAAATTTTACGGTTGGATAATTTTAAATTTAATTTTTCAAATTATAACGCCAGTTCAGATTAGGATATATTATTAAGGATATCTAGTTTTACATAATTTAAATAATTAAACTACTATAATTCGGCGTTCCTAATAAAAATATATTCTTTAAATAAACAAATATTAACCAAAAATATGTAAATAATAACATATACAGTATATTTGGCATCTTAGAAAGTATTACAAAATTATTAATGTATATAAGTATACAGGGTGTTTGGTCGAAGATGTAACAAACGAAGAGGGCAGATTCTACCCATCATTTGCAACCAAAAACACTATATATACCATGGGTCAATTCTCAATAGTTTCACCACAATAATTTTTTTTATTATATTTTCCAAGGTACATCCATTTTACTTTAAAAAATCGATTGCTGCACCTAAAATATTGATGAAATTTTTGGATATGTTTTGCTCCTAAAAAGCATTTGAAATAGACATTTTCTAAAATGAAATTTTCTCCTCTTTCCAACGGTACCTTTATTTCAGCTCTATCATCAATATTTTAGGTGCAGCAATCGATTTTTTAAAGTAAAATGGACCTACCTTGGAAAATAACAAAAAAAAAATATTGTGGCGAAACTATTGAGAATTGACCCAATATATATAGTGTATACACTATATATATATACAATAGTATATATACAATAGTATATACTATATACAATACACTATATATATATACAATAGTATATACACTATAGTATATATAGTGTTTTTTGTTGCAAATGATGGGTAGAATCTGCCCTCTTCGTTTGTTACATCTTCGACCAAACACCCTGTATACATACTTCAAATTCCTAAAAAAAAAATTTTTATACTTAATTTTTTCTCAATTAGGTGTCATGAGTCAATATTACAGTTCATGTTTACATGAATATTTTGAGTCTTAGTTTAACATAAGGTCCTAACTGTACCAATATAGTGGAACCTCACATAATATTATCAAGTTTACGCGCTGTTGACCGTAACCATATTTTATGTGCCTATATCGTGACATTACCCGTAATTACAATGTGAACTATGAACTGCAGCGTAGAATAATAGTAATTGAGGAAACAAAATGCTACCATATGGTTTTTATGTGTGATTAACAATAAAAAATACACATGTAGTTTATTGAAAGTGATAAGATAATTGTTCGACTAAATTATCTTTATTAGAAACACTTAACATCTGCACACTAATTATGACTATAATTTTATAACCTTTAATGAAATTTCCTTGTATTCCTGCATGATAATTTGTGGTGTAACAAATCAGAATTATCTACCAACTAAAAGTCCGAGTGAGATGGGTTTTTTTTTAATCCGAAATATTATCTCGAGGTAATTTTATAGTTGTTTCAAAATTTGCACAGTGATTTTAATGTAAATAATTTTACATTTATTGATATTAATTAAAGTCAAATCTCATTTTTTCCGGTCATTATCATCCACATTAAATAGTGAAGAAGGCTTTAAAGTAAGGACAAATATATTATCAAGGTACATATATATAAATCATCAACGTGTATAAAAGGCAAAAGAGAATCCATATATATATATCTGGGACAAATACCTAAAAACCAACTTCTGATTCAATCTCTAGTTAGATGGTGCATGTTTTCTCCTAATAACTCCTCCATTCTGCTAAAACCTAATATTGGTGAACATCGAGATGTTTTTCAACAATATCAAATGCTAAAGCTCCAATCAAGTAGAGGTTATGAGACTAAAATTTTTGTTTAACTTTAAATATTTGTGTTTAATTGTTTAATTGTAATAATTTATTAAATAATATATTATGATTGAAACACGATAGGTAAATTGTAATAAACTACTTTTTTAAACTTTTATAATTGCGATGGTATTCCGGTGCTATGTAACAATACACGATAAAATGTAATGGTCATATCTTAAAAAAAAAAAATTTCATGAGTGATTCTTCTTCATCTAGTACCTAATGTTTCATATAATATTAACTGTGTGGAAAGAACACCGAAGTTAATAAAGAATAAAAAACAAGTGGCAGTGAAGACCCCAAGGAGGAGCTAGTGTTTCGGTCTGCTAAGCCGGATGGGGCAGGAAGACCCGTTCTTCCTTAGTTCCTTCTCTCAGTATTTGGTTGTTTTTTTCTTCGCACCCCAGGCCGTCCTGGGTTGTGACGGCCAGGGGCTTCCCTCTCACAGTTTAAAGGGCTTGAATCTCACTTCATCTCTTTTACAAGTGGCTTTTGAGGTGTAGCTACGTTTCCTCTCTGGAAATGGAAATAGCTTTTTGAAAGCTTCTCAACTATATAATATAAAACTTGATGGTTGCGTTACGCATCCTTGATTTCAGAAATAAATAACTCCTTTTCTTTACTTATTTCTTACGTCTATTAAAGAAAGATTGATTTTATACGTTATAGTAAGTCTTTAACCCGATAAACTTCAATCGCATTATAAATGGAGATAATAAACAAAATGTCGTGCACATAGACGATTACTCCGCGGCTCTCAAATGAAAAGAATAAGCAAATTTAACAAAAGTTTGTTTTAGACAAGCACTTCAATCATAATACTGTGTACTAATTAAAGAAGAAGACATATTATATTTTTCTATATTGATCTCTTCATTCTTTATTCACGTTGGCTTATAATAAAGCTATAATAGGAAATGAATGTATATACCATTGTCTTTTAATATAACCATTGAAATTTAATACAACTTACTAAACATTTTAAATTAATGTTTATGAATATTACAATTTCTAGAGAGTTACTTTTTAAAACATTATTCGTTTAAACTTTCTTAAGTTTTGTTTAATGGAGGTTTTTTCTAGTGTTTTAACCAAATGCAATACAAGTACAACGAAAGCATTCGTTATTTCGTCAATATAAATAGACAAATCTTCTTTCTCACGCAACAAAACGATTTTAGACATGCAACAAGTAGAAGTTTTCTTCGTTTTTTGCTGTTAACTAAATTATTTAGAGGAAGTTGGAAGACTCCGATTAGGCCTTTAATATGAGGTAAGACGGACAATGGACAGCTTTTTGGACTAAAAGTATTATATGCGGCAGCGTACGTATATGAAAGAAAATTTCACTGGATAGAGCCAGTCTTTCTTTTCTACAATTTCTCAGATAGCTTTCGACTGTGAAATCTTGACAAAAAGTTGACAAACGATTTTTGTTTTATTCTCGTAGCGACTTTCCCTTATCTATCCCAGGATATATATAAACCTCGATAGTCCAGGAGATGTTTTCTTCGTGAAAAAATCCTATTCCAGATCATTACCCACAATCGTTAAGGAACAGGAATAAATGTTAGAGCATTTCTTTTGTTACAAAACTACTACAACAAAATAAAAATAAACGAACCTTATCATTCTTTCTTCTTATGGTTATGTATACAATTATATATTCTTTTCCTGGCTAATGTAAACGATAACCACTCCAATGTGATAGTAACCATTTAGTCCGTCTACTTACCATTTAGAAAAAAATATTAATTTCTTAGGACCACTTTCATTTTTCCTGAATCCTTAAATAGATAGATTAATTGGTATTTGGGAGATTTACAGAGAAAGTGAATGAAGACCTCGCAGGTATGAAGGTCCTCGCCCTTACCATTGTGCTTCATAATAAATGGATAACGTTTCACTGAACAATCGAAAAACCTTAATCCTATTTCTTCGAAGATGATATCTTGCTGAGTTCTTTTCACCTTCTGAACTTCTAAAAACTCACGACGAGCATCTGTTCAACTAAAGAATTTCGGCCCTGTTTTTGTGGGTGTCGAACTTGTCAAAAAGAAAAGGGATCGAAACCACATTAACCACCCGTGCCATCTGTCAAGGCGGAGTATAGAGCCCTTCGTTCTGTAGACATAATATACCTCTTCTAGTAATACTCGTAGACTAGTAGGTAGGGTAGGTAGTAGTCGAAGGACGTTAGATATATATCGAAGCTTTTCATATCCTTTCACAGGTCTCTTATGTCCTATGTGATTGTATTGTATTAAATAAAGACCCTTAGCCAACTTCTTCTTTCGATAACGTATTTTTGAAGAAGAAAAAGTCTACCTGAAATATGGTAGTACTACATATCCCCTACTAAGATTGAAATGCGTGGTAATATTATTCGTTGTTCCTCACCTTTAGTAGCCAACGGTTAGAAACCGACCTTCTTCTTTCCCTTTATTGTTTGAAATCAACCGTTAAAAACCCATCGAGATGTGAGGACGTGAAAAATCAGTTTATTTTTCCAACTGCAACTGAAATGTACTTTTTTGTTTGCTTTTTGGACACCGAAACGAATATGTAGCATTGGACGTATTATCAAGTGTAAAGGTTAAAACATAATTTCATTGTTAAGGTACGATCCCTTTCTCAAACAATTCAACAGGTACAAACATAAACAATTGTAATTGTCTGAAACAAGTTAGAGTAGGACACAATTTGGTAATCTCATTTTACTTTTAAAATAGTATAAGCGTAGCAAAACATACAAATGGAAAAAACGTAATACAAAGATCAGTAACTTATTAGTGTTCTCCCACGTTGTCCAACTACAATGTTTACTCTTTTCTTTTTTGGATTCTTACTTTCAAACTTTAGAAGAGTACGACCTCAGACATTGATTTAAATATAGTAGTTTAACATTGAAAATATAAAACATTGATGAATAGTCTCCAGCGTGATAATCTTGAGAACAAGTAGTGTAACCATAAGTATAGTGAAGTATTTTTAATTTCCTAGAGTAAACTTAAAATATTTATGCAATAATTATTTTCTTAGTGTAAAATCACACTATCAAAAAAATTGATGAGATATACATTAAATTTTTTTTACATATTGGTTGTCCTTAAGCTCAAACACATATAATATTTCAAATCACTGTAAAAACTAAGTTACTTTTATCCATTTATAAAAGTATACAACTTATTAAATTTATATGTATTAAAATAAAACAAACATAGCATTTATACCAGGGATTAAGTTAAACTTGATAGTAGGTTACCTATGTCACCTGTCACCTACATATTTTATTAGATTTTTGTAAAGGCTACAAGCGCTTGCATTTTCTCTTTTACTTTATAACCACGTCCCTTTTATTTATACAGTTGGTTTAAACTTTTAAAAACTTAATTTTTTAAAAAAAAAAAAGTAATAGAGCAAGTAAAAGTTTTATTTTTCCTGGTTAGTTCAATATTACTAACGGATTTTGGTAATTAACTTAAGCTCGAGAATCTTCTTTATCTTACATACACATACTCTTCAATTTCTACCGTACAATACTGATAGTCCCTACTGATTACCGTTAATTAACTAGTAGGCCCGTATTGCTCTCCTTTGTTTCGCCCGGAATTAGCGATAGACTTATTCACTGTTTCACTATGCGGGCTTCACTTAACTAGAAAGATAAGTCTATCCGTGATAACAATATATTTTCTTAGCTGGTGTGGATTATAGATATGAAACTTTTTTAGAATATTAAACAAAAAGATAAGATGTTTTCTAAAATCCTATTAAAAGAAAACTACCTCATTATATGACTCAACAAAATAACACTCCACATTTCTTCTACTAAGTTAAGGAATCGATAATTTTTATCAACATTAAAATAGTTTTTAATACCTTTTAAAGATGTTAAACCACATTTCTGAACTGAATATGCGATTTTCGGTTAATTATAGTTAAAAAACTAATAGTAATAGTTAATAGTTTGTGATTTTCGGTAAAATTATGAAATAACAGGGATATTAATAAAAATATTCCTGTCCGACAAAAATTTCTCTCATAGAAGTACATAATATGTTAGTTATTTCGGGGTTTCGTGATAACATTTAAATATTATAGATAATTTCATCGAAATTTACCATACAAATAATCTCTCCCCCATAGGGAATCGAACCCGACCTTTCAACCAAAAGCCTTTATATCTATTTTATTTCCTCAGGAACTAATGTTTTCTTGAGAAAAGAAGTTGAATTACTTCTACTTAAATTTTAACAAAAAGAGTCAGCAATTTATTATTTATAATCTATTATCTTTTATTAAATTTGTTAAATCTGTTCAAAATGTATTACTTCATTTACGTACATAAGTCGAACAGTTCATATAAACTCTCTAGAACCAAAGGACCTTGGTTTTAAATGTTACACTATTTAATTATACAGATATTATTTTATAAAAAGTCAAACTACATACATCTAAACAGCAGCCATCATTAAAACAAAATAACCAATTTTGAACAACTCTTCATACATATAAACTAAAACTGCATAATTATTGGCTTCTCATTGGTATAAGAAATAATACGTCTATACTTGTTGCTCTTTCAAAAAAATATATAAATAAACTTCTGCAATAAACAAACTTTATTAATTAAGTTAGTTTTTTAAATAGTTTAATACCTACAATCCCAGCCTATAATAACAACTTTGATATTTACGATTATGATTTTATTTGAATATCTATTTTAACTTAATCTAAATTACGTGAGGTCCTATCATTTTGATTAATTTTTCATGTTAGAGTAGGCGTTTAGTAACAAGGCCCTCCCAAAGTGCCAGCCAGCTTCTGAAGTAGTTGGAACGGTACGTGCGCCGGCATACTCTCGTGCTCATGCGTGGGCCCTATGCGACTCTTGTTTGCCTCCGGAAAAATGCTAATTTCTTTAATGGTTTTGATACAAAGGGAGGCTGGGAAAAAAATGGAATCGTGTAGGATCTCGTCCGAATCCACTTGCCTTAGTCAAATATGGACATTTCACCTTAACAACTCCTAAGAACCTGTCGTACTTGAAACAACAAAAATAAAGTAAAAGAATGAAACAACAAAAATAAAGTAAAAGAATGAAACAACAATAACAACCAAAACTAAATAGTAAAAAAAAGTAATGACTTTGTTTCTAAGAAATAGCTTGCTAAGCTTTTGCTTTATATTAAACTTTCTATTTGTTTAAAGATACCTACCTCCCTAAGTCTAAAAACCACAACATCTGCACAAAACATGGAAACATTAATAAAGAAGAGATCATTCTCTCTCAGCGTAAAATAATCTCGTTTTATTTCTTAATGTAGCTATTTCGGTCCCCATAAGGCGGTTATCATTAGTGCTGATTGAAGAAGAAATAGAATTACAGTATCAAAAGAATCAGAGAATGGCGAGTCTACATTTTATGGGAGATTTAAGATATCCGACGATATCATAAGTAAAAGTTGACCTATTTGGTTTAAAAAAGGATGCATCGTTTAGGAATACGAACAAACTTTAAACTACGTTATACAACTAAGAAGTAACACATATTTTAACATAAAATCCTTAATAACATTAAGGATTACTTTTACACATGAAAGTAATTTTTAATGTTATAATATTTATACAAACACACACTCATAGATATATTTTTATACATATTATTTCTTTTAAATTCGCGCGATTTATTCGAAACCTAATAATTAGGTAATATTGGTTTATCGCACTAAACGAGTGTTATACAATAAAGATTAGCGGTAAAGCTAGACGATGCCTAGTTTAATCTAATGTATGATGTGCTTGGTTTACTCTTATAATATGGAAATAAATAAACGCACACACACACACACACACACAAACACATATAAATAAAATATAATAAATGCATGTATAACTATAATTAAAAAAGTGAAAAATGAATTATAATAACATAACATTATAAGAATCGGTACATTTTATAACTGCATACGCAATAAAATGAGATCAATCATTGTTTCGTAATTTTCCCCATCTCAGGTTCTTTTTATAAGTTCGTAATGTGAAAAAAATTGTTCATTTAGCAGGTGCGTCAGGTTGTGTGTTCCAGCTGTGTTTTTATTTTCATCATTCTCTTCCCCTCTTGCTGGTCTTAGTGAGCCGCTTCACACCTGGTTTTTGTAATCATTCCTTCTGGCTGTAATATAGTATTGTATATCTTATCCCTGTTGTTTATCCTTTGCTCGGTGTCTGTATGTATAATGTATAATTGACGTGTTCCTATATTAACCAGGGCTAAGGAAGAAGTAGAAAGGAGTAGGGGTAGTATTTCCTTCCCCCACTCAGTGACTTTCCTTTACCAACCCTCTTCTCATCCAACTATCCTTTCAGTCTTCATTCGATACTGCTTTGGGTCTTTTCTTCATCCTGTATCCAATTACACGGTTTTTATACATCGATTAATCACTTACATTCTTTAATTACTCTTCAATACTAAACCAAAACTAATTTATATACAAATGATATAATTATTATATTAGTGTATATCCATATTTTTTAATTATTCATTATTATTAAACGTTTGTTTACCATTTAATAAGAACTTTAAATATACATACATATATATTGAATAAACTTTAATAACAAATATTTTAATTTAAAAAAATAAATATAAATTTCGCAAAATTTGTGCAACTTTTACGCGCTTAAATTTAAATTATTGAATGTGAAACATTTTATGTTATCTTAATTGAGGAAAGTATAACTTTCATCATGTCTTCAATAGTGCCTTGCATTTCATGCACATCGGCAATTAGATCTCCGTCATTGGTAAGAATTAATGTATTTATTTACTAGCAATTAATTATCTCTAATAAGCTGCGATCGATTGCCATAATGGCAACCGAAAATAATATAATGAATGGGCAAAACAGAATCGGCGAAATTGGCCAAATAAATTAATTTAAAACAATTTTCTCATGTGATAGTACCTTTTTTGTTTATAAAATAATCTGATATCTAATAAGATAGTTCATCCAGCTGTATTATTTATTATTAATTTTATAGATTTTTATCAAATTATAATAAAGTTAGAGTAGTTTGCTTATAAATATTACACAAATCAATGCGATATAAAATGCATTTGAGCCATCAGTAAACATGCTTGTCTATAAAAATGTAATGTAAAGCCGCATAGGAATACTTAATTGTAAAATAAATAACTTAAACTATAGTAATATTAGTGATGATGAATCGGCTACTTTGATCAAGGTTTATATCATCATCATATTTAATAATACAAACAATTATCACAAGAATTATACAAAAAGAATTATCACTAATTTTAAATGCAAAGAGTTGAATTGATGTGGACAATTTTGCTATTGATATTTGACAATAAAACTAATCAATTATGACTTAATTACGGAAAATTACTTATCATTTACAGACAATAATTCTAATAACTAAGCCAATTAATTAACTATTAACATAAACATAATATATACAGTATTTATTAATGTTAATAGCTTACCAATAACAATATGTAATATTTTAAGCTGAACTTAAAATATATTGTTAGAAGATTTCTTTATTGCTAATAAGTGTAAAATGAAAAGAAAAAAACCACGAAAATTGAGATAAGGTCAGTAAGAATTATCCTCTATATGTGGAAACTGTGTTCGAAGCTTTAACATTGCAAAATGTAATCGAATCGTACCTTGGAGTAGATCTCTTTTTCTCTTCTATTGCTAAATACACTTTAGAGAAACTGTTAAGTGAGGGATCGTGTAATTTCATTTATTGTTTAGAAGTAAAATTAGTACGCAACATTGCCCAAGCTTGAGCTCTTCACTTTAAGATTTCCTTCCATTGTTCTTTGTTCTTTTGTGTAGAAAAAGTGTCCATACTATTTCTCTAGTTGGAAGACAGTAGGACCAATTTATTTTTGAGTTCTCAGATTTCTCCTACATTTTATACAGCTTGCACAACCTATATACCTTAATAGTTTTTAAATATTCTAATAAAAACAAAGACGATGTCACAATTAAAACGATATTAAAAGTATTTTAACTCTCATGATATTTGATGAAATGAAGATGATGGGAAAATTAGGTAGTTGATTTTAGATTCATGCAAGAACGTTCGATGTATAAGAGCTATGAATATAAGTTATCTTATTTCAAATAAAAAAATAATAAAAAGTAATTGGTGAAACATCTGCTTTAAGGGGGGGGGGACCAAACAAATGACTAATTGTTATTGCACATGGTGCACAACTTTTTTTGTAAAGATTTCAAATAAAAAGGGACGAAGATGGTCTTCCCTTTTCCTAAAGCACTATTTTGTCCATCATTCTCCAGTAGTTTTTCCGCAATGAGCATAGAGTATACTTACACTCTAAACACCTTGATCATTACCTAGGTCTAGGTCCATCGTGAGAAAGAATAAGGACATTTGGGTGCGTATCACCAAAGGACAAACTAATGGCTAGTATAGTTTTTTTTACACTAAAAGTAAACATATTTAGGAAAAGCTGCGTTGGCAATACCAAATGTTAAACATTTTAAAACTTCGTTTGAGAGCTGTTATACATAACAATGAGGATGAATCACAACGTTGTATTTGATTAAACCAGTACAAAGAGTGAATCAGAAACAATGAAGGTTAGAGAGATGCAAACACCTCGAAAAGAAATTATTTTGATGTAAAATAAATCCGTTGCTAAGTAAGACTGGCTCAAATATAATCCAAATCCGTTATGAAATAGAAGTGACTAAAGAAAATGTTTATCTTGAAAAGCAGATTGGCCATAAAATCTGTTGCATCAGAATTGATGTCAATCCAATAAGAAGTAAGGTACAAACAAAATAATAATAAAAAGGAAATTTTGAATAAATTTGGCAGTAAAAATGCAGAAGAATAACCCGGAAGAGAATAAAAGTTAGCAGATTTTACTAATTATGTGATTTTAGTAATACGTGTTTAATAAATAAATATAACAACATTTATTCATATAACGTAAGGTTAAAAACTTGGGTGAAGAAGATAAGAGTAGAAAAGTAAGTATGGTTAGCTAGTACAGTGTACTGGTTTCTCCCGCAGTTACTAAAAGTTAATATTATCAATACTTATCTCCTTTATATTTATTCAAAATTGATAAAATATTATCTATTTTTACTATGTAAATAATCCATCTAGGTAAATAACCTCTAGATATACTATTTCACTATCTGAGTGTTACGCATATTTTTACTGAATATATTGTTATTGAAACTTGTCTAGAAGGGTTTTACGTGCATGCGACAAGAAATAACAAGTAAATGTACAACTATTTAACAACATTTTTTGAGTTAGTCAAAAAATTGACTGTCCATAATTGATGATAGATAGTGTAAAAAAAAAATTACTTATTCAGAAGGAGTGACACTTAAAGAGTAAAATTAAGTTTATTGTCAAACTTCAATTGCAAGCTTAATCCATACTTAAGCTACCAGCGTAACTAGTTATAATATAAATATAGATTTTAGATCCTTAAAATAAAATTCAGTCCTTTTAGAAGTATGTTCACTGTTAGGGCCATCGGCCATCTGCTTTTTCCACTCTTAATGCCGGCTCTTTTCTATATCTAAAACACTTTGGAATACCTACGCAGCTATTATTAGAACGGTAATGGTTGAAACTATTTTAGGGATATGTAGCCATAACTTCCCCCTCACTATGCCTTCTTGCTGTTACAAGGAGTCCATTATTAACTTCTATTTATTTTGTAAAGGGCTAAAACATTAAAAGTAAACACAACATTTATTTATTCAGTTAATTGATCTCGTTTAAGATATAAAGAACGATGCAAAACTGTAACCAATTAGTATTAGTACCGTCTCTGTTTTCTTTTCTCACCATTTTAGTCTGTTTTGTTCCGAGTTCTTTTGTTAAACCGTTATAACTGTTTGAGTCTTTTGATCTGTAAACTCTACTAAAGCCATATCTATTATTATAGGGCACATAACACTTTTGATTACAATTACTTTCTAACCACCTCTAAAACGGTAGTTGTAGTAGAGGAACAAATAAA
>KZ652161.1:29084-41045 GCA_001010745.2 Gerris buenoi
ATCTTTTAATCTATATATGGTATTATTCTAAGGATTTAATAGTGGTTGAAAAAGAACTTAACTAACTGTTGAAATTGACCCAATTATTGTTTCTCTACCTTATTTAATAAAATCAATATACTTTTGTAACTACTATTATAAAACCATTAATACATCTAAAATATAATTAGATTGTTTAACTATAAAATCTTTAAACCACGTGGCTAAAAAAATGTAGGACCCAATGCTAGACAATTTTTATTATTTTAATACATATATATATGCTGAGAGTGAACCTTATACATAAATCGTGTTCAAGGAGATTGGATAAAATGTTTCTTATTTTGTAAGATAAAAAAAATAAAAATAAAATAAAATAGAAAAAGATAAAGAAAGTGTCTAACCTAACTCATATTTTAGAATGTTTTTCTCTAAGACTAAACTGTCTCCTTTACTGTGAATTACCACAATATACAACCATTTTACTTATAAAAAATATATATTATATTTTTTTAACAATTTGACGTGATATCTAATAAATATGTATATTAGTTAACATTATTCACTTTTCTTTCGATTCTATTTTAAAGGATAAATCTATTTTTTTTTTGTATTTAAAAAATGTAGAAGAAACTAACATATCGCGAGAAAAAAAGTAATAAAATGTTTATAACGCCGTATCAATAATTAATTTTAAAAAAATTAATTAAAACCTTTTTATTCTAGAAAATTATTTAAACGAAGTTCCTTATCGCACGTTATACGGATGTGTGTGGATCCGAAAAAAAAAAGTTATAAAATCAACGGATGATGATAACTTGAGTAAAAAATAACCGATTCAGTTGAAATCTGGTACACATGTTCATTTTACCAATGCCCAGAACGAGTTCTTTTGAAAACGTTATCTGCTCAAGCGTTCGCGCGTATCGCTCGCGTAAATGTAGCTTCAAATATAAAATTGGAACGTCATGACAGGAAACGATTCTACCATCACCTATTCAATGAGAAGAACATTTCTATAAATACAATTTCTTAGTAAAACCAACAGCGAAACCGCTAAGAAGTAATAAAGATCGTTCAAACTATTAAAGCGGATCTAATCAAAACGTTTAAAATAGAGAAAACAGTTTTCAACAATATCTTACTCTTTTTACTAAATTTTTACCGATATCCGTTCTAACGTAACGATATCAATGAAACTTATAGTATCGTATAAAGTACAATTGAAACAGGCATGTAAAATTTCAACTTGATACAGGCAGAAGTTTTTGTGTAGTGAAGTGATTTTTTAATTGTTCAAAAAGGAGATGGCCTAAGCGTGTAGTTAGTGGGTGGAAAAGTTAGAACGAAAGGGTGGCTCTGGCTCTATCACTACTAGACTCTCTATTACAATCATACTCTTTAACTATCAACTCAGCTTCAAATTTTATTTTCTCAATATCCAATACATATTTATTTTACATCATTAGTTTGTTGAGATGAGCTTTGCATTTTTTCTGATTAATGCTCCTCCTGAACGGTTGAACCGATCTGCCCGAAATTCAGCACGGTCATAGTGACTAACCACAGGAATGTCGGAAGGTATAAATCTGAAACGGTCCAAATTGGTACACAGGGGTACGGGGTACAGGATACAAAAGTTTTCTCCTAGACGGCAGAACCTATCCGCACAAAATTCACGGACAATGTGACCAACCACAAGAAAGTATAAATCTGAACTGGTCCAAATTGGTACACAGGGGTGCAGGGTCCAAAAGTGTCCTTCTGCCTTAGTGTAAGTGTTAATTTTGCCTTAACTCCGCAAGGTACAACTAGATAGCGTGGTATATCTTTTAATTTTGCCTTAACTCCGCTAGTACAACTAGATAGCGTGGTATATCTTATATTTTGCCTTAACTCCTCTAGGTACAACTACATAGCGTGGTATATCTTTTAATTTTGCCTTAACTCCGCTAGGTACAACTAGATAGCGTGGTATATCTTTTAATTTTGCCTTAACTCCGCTAGGTACAACTAGATAGCGTGGTATATCTTTTAATTTTGCCTTAACTCCGCTAGGTACAACTAGATAGCGTGGTATATCTTTTAATTTTGCCTTAACTCCGCTAGGTACAACTAGATAGCGTGGTATATCTTTTAATTTTGCCTTAACTCCGCTAGGTACAACTAGATAGCGTGGTATATCTTTTAATTTTGCCTTAACTCCGCTAGGTACAACTAGATAGCGTGGTATATCTTTTAATTTTGCCTTAACTCCGCTAGGTACAACTAGATAGCGTGGTATATCTTTTAATTTTGCCTTAACTCCGCTAGGTACAACTAGATAGCGTGGTATATCTTTTAATTTTGCCTTAACTCCGCTAGGTACAACTAGATAGCGTGGTATATCTTTTAATTTTGCCTTAACTCCGCTAGGTACAACTAGATAGCGTGGTATATCTTTTAATTTTGCCTTAACTCCGCTAGGTACAACTAGATAGCGTGGTATATCTTTTAATTTTGCCTTAACTCCGCTAGGTACAACTAGATAGCGTGGTATATCTTTTAATTTTGCCTTAACTCCGCTAGGTACAACTAGATAGCGTGGTATATCTTTTAATTTTGCCTTAACTCCGCTAGGTACAACTAGATAGCGTGGTATATCTTTTAATTTTGCCTTAACTCCGCTAGGTACAACTAGATAGCGTGGTATATCTTTTAATTTTGCCTTAACTCCGCTAGGTACAACTAGATAGCGTGGTATATCTTTTAATTTTGCCTTAACTCCGCTAGGTACAACTAGATAGCGTGGTATATCTTTTAATTTTGCCTTAACTCCGCTAGGTACAACTAGATAGCGTGGTATATCTTTTAATTTTGCCTTAACTCCGCTAGGTACAACTAGATAGCGTGGTATATCTTTTAATTTTGCCTTAACTCCGCTAGGTACAACTAGATAGCGTGGTATATCTTTTAATTTTGCCTTAACTCCGCTAGGTACAACTAGATAGCGTGGTATATCTTTTAATTTTGCCTTAACTCCGCTAGGTACAACTAGATAGCGTGGTATATCTTTTAATTTTGCCTTAACTCCGCTAGGTACAACTAGATAGCGTGGTATATCTTTTAATTTTGCCTTAACTCCGCTAGGTACAACTAGATAGCGTGGTATATCTTTTAATTTTGCCTTAACTCCGCTAGGTACAACTAGATAGCGTGGTATATCTTTTAATTTTGCCTTAACTCCGCTAGGTACAACTAGATAGCGTGGTATATCTTTTAATTTTGCCTTAACTCCGCTAGGTACAACTAGATAGCGTGGTATATCTTTTAATTTTGCCTTAACTCCGCTAGGTACAACTAGATAGCGTGGTATATCTTTTAATTTTGCCTTAACTCCGCTAGGTACAACTAGATAGCGTGGTATATCTTTTAATTTTGCCTTAACTCCGCTAGGTACAACTAGATAGCGTGGTATATCTTTTAATTTTGCCTTAACTCCGCTAGGTACAACTAGATAGCGTGGTATATCTTTTAATTTTGCCTTAACTCCGCTAGGTACAACTAGATAGCGTGGTATATCTTTTAATTTTGCCTTAACTCCGCTAGGTACAACTAGATAGCGTGGTATATCTTTTAATTTTGCCTTAACTCCGCTAGGTACAACTAGATAGCGTGGTATATCTTTTAATTTTGCCTTAACTCCGCTAGGTACAACTANTTTTTTTTTTTCTCATCACCAGGGAAAACTGGGGTAGTCGGTAGGTTTTCGATATATCGGAGATATCGATAATTTCTTTCGATACATTGACTGATATCGATATTCATTCACTCGATGTCGATATATCGGAAATATCGATATTTTCTTTCGATATCCCAAAATCATTGCCACAATGAATAATAAATGCATTATGAAATAAATGAATAAATCATATCTTATATAAACATTAGCTGACCCGGCAGTGACTTCGTCCTGCCATTTTCTTTTATATTAATGGGTTAATGTAACACCTTGTCCAAACTGTCGAACCGAACAGAAGAAACGAGCCCATTATGGTTCTCTGCTCATGCCCAAACAAAAGTACGCCTGCGCATCTCAATCTGAGCATGCGCATAGACCAACGCTCTGATCGTTTCCTGTGATCAGGCAGTCTGGACAATTGGCAGTCAGGACAAAGCTTAAATGTTGATAGTATCTGTGAAGGATTAAGTTGTTTAAGTTGGATTAAGCCATCCTGAATATTGTAGGGCATCATAAGAACGTATAATGTTATTTATGGTTTGTACGGTAATGTCACGACGCATATGTTTGACATCTCACTGCTCAACTTGATCACTAACAATAGCCACCTAATTAATAGTTAGGGCATTAAACCGACCAGCGTGTTGCCCAGCTGGATCTTCAGACCATGCAATTATAACATTGCATTCAGGGTTCAGGGGCGTAGCTGGGCACCCCCGCTGCCCCCGTGCTGCGGGTGGCCCCGGGCTATGAGGGGCCCCAAAGCGATCGTAAGAAAGGGGGTTGCGATAATTTCGTATTATTACTCATTGGACGCCCTTGTCTCCAGTAACATGAGACTAATTAATCTAAGATAAACACAAATGCTTTTACATGTTTTTAGAAACTAATAATCTAAACCTTGCTTACTTGTTTTATGCAAGATACCGAAGAATAATTAAAATATCTGTATTTTTTTAAGATCCTTGACTGTGTTTTTCTCCAATGTGTGATAGCGGCTGATAGTAGATAAAAAAAGTAAACTTACATAAATTGTAGCTTCTGCAGTCAAAGATAAACATTCTAAATAATAACAGAACTCACCTGAAACAAATAAAATATAAATAAATTACACATTTAATTAAATAAATTAGTCATTTATTGATCTAACAACTATAAAAATACATTAAAAAGTAATACTATATGTATATACATGATCAAATCAGCAGAATGCTATGGCAACTACACATTTAATTAAGGAGTTTTATTTTATACAGACTATTATTAATAACAAATTATAGAACTTAAAAGACTAGGAACTATTAAGACAAAGGTTTAGTTCAATTTACTTTAGGACAAAGGAATATCACACTTCTGTTTTAACAAGGCAGGGGGGAGGGGGTAACAGTCTAAAGAAGAACATTCCGTGCACCTTCTTTAGATTGTTACTCCCCTCAGTTTATTCATAACGGGAGGAACAATGTAAAGAAGTGCTACATTGTTGAATGTGTGTTTGTTTATAAGAGGTATTCTCTGGGACTACTTATCTGATTCTGAAAATTATTTTACTCATAGAAAGCTTTACTATTCCCGAGACACAGGCTATGTTTTATAATTATTATTGTCATTATAATACATATTATAAAGACTACGCTGAAATGTGTCATTGGGTATGTGTGTATGTTTGTCTTTATTAAAAATACACTTCACTTGTACTCGTGAAGTATAGTAACCTCTAGATTATCTGAAGAAGGCTGCTTTAGAACAGCCGAAACCGCTCAATTGTTTAAATAACAATTTTTGTGTGAAGTCGTTGTTTGGTTATTGAACTACACCTCTTTCATAATGAGCCGCAATCACACATTGGAGAAAAACACAGTCGAGGATCTTAAAAAAATACAGATATTTCTTAAATAATTTTAAGGTTTCTCAATTAAATAGGCGAAAATAATAATAATAAAAAAGGTGAATTAAGCCCATAATAATTTTCGAAGTTAGTATGCCTACAAAGGGACTTAGTAGTTACTTGCAAATTACTAAAAGAAGGGGTATATCAATAAGGGGGAGGGTGCAAGTAGCAGATATTCTCTCTTGTAAAGAAACTTCAATACTTTTTGACCATCAATAATACATGATTTGACCATCATTTAAGAGTACAGGCCCAACGGGGATCACTCGACTCAAAATGATTTATTATTGCTAAGCTAAGGCAACCATATTTATTTCAATAAAAATAAACCTTTATTTGGATTTGTTGGTCTTCAAATAGATATAATAACTTATCTACATTAATTTACTTTTAATTTTACTAACTTTGTAAATATAAATCAGGCCTGTTGCCATGGGCTAAACGGCTCGTATTTTGTAAACTATCAAATTAAAAATATTCATTAAAAATAACTCGTTCATGGAGCACGGGCATCCAGCTGGTACATTATATTGTGTAAAAGAATATTGAAAAGTCAAGAAGTGAAAAGGTTGAGAGGTCACCGGGTTGCCCTAATGTGATTAAATCAATGTAATGGGATAGAAGGACGAGGATCTTGTATTGTTTGCACTGGTAATCCAAGTGAACTTAGGACAGAAGCTTGTAACAGAAAAGCCATTTCTTTTACTCTCAATCGATAAGCTTTAGGTGATTGTAGAAAGATTTCGTATAAGAGTCAGTCGGAAAGATAAGAATTGAATCAATATTGACTCGCTTCATCTCCAATCTTCGACATTATCTCTTAGTACCAGCACTTTCTCATTGTTAACTTTAAAACAAGCTTTGTTACCTTGTAAACTCCTAGACAAGAATGTCCTGTAAAGAATATCACACTTTCAGGAAGCATCATTCACTATTTAATGTACTACATAGTATTAGAGGGAGCCAGGGTAACCGAGCGTGTTAAGGCGCTCGCTCAGCTATCAATAAGTCGAGGCAACTCGAGGTCGTGGGTTCGATCCCGTGCCATGATACTCTGAATTGCATCAATGAATCGCGGACGGTGCAGGGTGAGGGACACCCTTTATGGGGACTCTTCCCCTACGCTTTGACGCACGCTAAATAGCTTACTAATGACTACACCATACTCACTTAAACAAGGTCACTCACTTACTAGGTATGTGTGAAGTTGCAGGAACTCTCCACCACGGGGCATAAAAAGGGCCTAAGTAATGGCCTAATTGCAAGGTGAACGAACAAGTGGTTCGTCCTACCCGTTCTAGTAGACTACTACTACTACTACAAAGTATTAGATGCATAGCTATCATAGTAAGACTAAACCTAGATACAATAACATAGTATTAGTAGGTGAGTAGGTTTCCGCGGGTAGACTCGTAATAAACAACTTGGTTTTCCGGTGAAATCCGCGTCTCGAATTCAAAATCCGCGGCAACACTTCTTGTTTTCTGCTTGGCACAGCTGCTAACCAGAGGTTTTTCCCGTACCTGGAAACCTCTAGGGCACTTCTTTTAATGGTTACTCCCCTTTTTTTTAAAGATGGTTACTCCCCTTTTTTTTAAAAAAAAGAGGGGAGTAACAATCTAAAGAAGATGTATGGAATGTTCTTCTTTAGACTGTTACTTCCCTTAAAAAAACAGAAGTGTGATATTCCTTTGTCTAAAAGTACATTGGACTAAATATCACTTTGTCTTAATAGTTGTTTAGTTAGTCATTTATATTTTAAAAACACTTTGGGAGTAAAAATCTAAAGAAGTACCTCTAGTTAGGACCTGTGCCAAGCAGAAAGCATAAGTAGCGGCGCCTCGGTCGCTTCTAGACTTCAAACGTCACCCACTTCACAAAGACAACACCTTCCCGANATATTTCATATCGATATTGATCTTTCGATATATCGGCAATATCGATATTTGTAGAAAATATCGAATAGACCTGTTATAGGTCTGTTACAGCCCTCAAAAAACATGAAAAAAGCTCGCTGGAGGGCTTTTTTTTTTGCTCATCACCTGGGAAAACTGGGGTAGTCGGTAGGTTTTCGATACATCGGAAATATCGATAATTTCTTTCGATATATCGACTGATATCGATATTCATTCACTCGATGTCGATATATCGAAAATATCGATATTTTCTTTCGATATCCCAAAAACATTGCCTCAATGAATAATAAATGCATTATGAAATAAATGAATACAATCATATCTTTTATAAACATTAGCTGACCCGGCAGTGACTTCGTCCAGCCATTTTCTTTTATATAAATGGTTTAATGTAACACCTTGTCCAAACTGTCGAACCGAACAGAAGAAACGAGCCGATTATGGTTCTCTGCTCATGCCCAAACAAAAGTACGCCTGCGCATCTCAATCTGAGCATGCGCATAGACCAACGCTCTGCTCGTTTCCTGTGATCAGGCAGTCTGGACAATTGGCAGTCTGGGCAAAGCTTAAATGTTGATAGTTTCTGTGAAGGATTAAGGTGTTTAAGTTGAATTAAGCCATCCTGAATATTGCAGAGCATCATAGGAACGTAGAATGTTATTTATGGTTTGTACGGTAATGTCACGAAGCATATGTTTGACATCTCACTGCTCAACTTGATCACTAACTATTGTTGATCAAGTTGATCACTACTATTAATGAGGTGGCTATTACCACCTCATTAATAGTAGTCATTAATAGTTTAGGGCATTAAACCTGGATCTTCAGACCATGCAATTATAACATTGCGTTCAGGGTTCAGGGGCGTAGCTGGGCACCCCCGCTGCCCCCGCGCTGCGGGTGGTCCCGGGCTAAGAGGGGCCCCAAAGCGATCATAAGAAAGGGGGTTGCGATCATAATCCGCGGCAACACTTCTTGTTTTCTGCTTGGCACAGNATAATAAGATGGTTGACTCTTTAAATTAAACATTATAATCATTTATATAATTGAATAGTGTCCCGAAGGCGACGAGTCACCTCAGAATGATTTGCTTTTGCTAAGCTAAGGCTTGCTTTGCTTTTTGGTCTTCTAACAGACATAATAACTTATCTAAATAGATACCTAAATTAATTTCATAATTTTACTTTTTTTTTCTAAATATAAAATTAAGCCCGTTTGCTGCTTACCAGCGTATACTATATTACAAATAGATAGATTCCTTTATTTAGTAAAATTAAAAGCCACAACTATAACAGTTCATATCCCTTAATTTAGTAGAATTAGGAGATACAACAATAATCTTTCTTCGCACTTTTTTAGATTGTTACTCCCTTGTCTTTATTTAAAATATAAATGACTTTGACTAAATAACGATTAAGACAAAGGGGAGTTTAACCCAATGAACTTTAGGACAAAGAAATATCACACTTTTTTTATAAGGGGAGTAACAGTTTAAAGAAGAATATTCCGTACAGCTTCTTTTGATTGTTACTCCCCTTTATTTGTTATAAGGGGAGTAATAATAATAAGTTGCGGGGGTCAGACATGTTTCACACTAATGATCTCATCGAGTAGATGAGTAAAGTGGTCGGATAACCCCTTGTCCTGTAATGACCCAATGAGCAGTCGAACGGGACTAAAAACCCAAAGAAAAAAAAATAAGTTGCTTTGAATATTATGTTAACTAGAAAAATTACCCATTCTTTGGTTTCCTGTGATTTTTAGGAAGTAAGCGGATGGAAATGGTACTTACCAATGTCTATGAACTTTTTTGTTTAAACTTTGAAAAAAGTAGGAACATTTAGGTCGTTATGAATTTAGGCCATTTACATTTATTGACATTTAGGTTGTTATGAATAAATTGGAATCATGGCTTTGGAAATCTGTTAAGATGAATGGTGAATGGATTGGATTCCACTAATTTCGTAACAAACTACACTAGCTATCGTAACGGATTTCTACCTAGAAAGTTTAGAAATCGGACACCTAAATAATTTTTCGTTCTTCAGATCGATTGTATGAACAGAACGAAGTAGAAAAATGTAAAAATAAAGATTTAAAAAAGCATTCTTTCTCTAGATAACTTAATACATTTATAAAGGAATAATACAAAGAGTCTCTCCACGTAAATATTTACGTGGAGAGACTCTTTGTCTTATTCCTTTAAGATGACCTCTATTCACGCTCCCAGATCTTGCGTAATACATTTTGGGTTCTAGATAGTTTGAGCTTAAAAAAAAGAAAAATTTAATTAAAAAAAAAATTCTCGCAAGAGAAAAAAAAATGGATATAATTCAAGTCGTTAACTTGAAAAGAAAAGATACATTTCAAAAGATAAAAATGTACGAATGTTATGCGGAGAAAATAGAAAAGTGTTGGTTTGAAAAAACAAGCCCTTGTCCAGTTAAGAAAACTTATATTAAAGGTGCGGACGTACAAAAAAAAAGGTAACGACGAAGCTAACGAGTAAAGATCCTGAACAGTGGAAATTAGTTGGGCCCGATGCTAAGGCCCAAGGAATGTGAGCATTTTTGATTGCGTTTGTTGAAGGGTCCCAAAGGTAAAGGGATTCCCGGGGGCACCTAAGGCACCGGTAGGGCACCCTAGGCACCGGTAGGGCACCCTTGAGTCTTCGCCCCTTTCAATTAATGTTGTAGGAACAACTTCCCTCTAGCTTCCTCCGCAGACTAATAATAAAACTTCTGCCTATATAACAGGGAGAAATAACAAGGGCACAGCAGGGCAGGAAAAAAAAGAACAACACAAAACAATTTCTACAAAAAAATATATAAAAAGGGGGAGAAGAGTGAAAAAGTGTTATAATTGCATCATTGCTGCCAACATAACTAAATTAACTTTAGAGATTGTCCGAAATAAGCTTCCTAAATTTTTTCCTTCCTCAAGGATTAATTTATAGCGACCCTGATATTTTTCTTCCGTTTTTTTCTTATATATATTTTTTTTACTCTTATACCCTTAACTTAGAAATAAACTTTTTTTCTTAACTAAAAAAAAAAAATCATTATGTTAAAAATATGAAAGACTGCCAGGATTTTTTTTTTTTAATTCCTTATAAACTTATAAAAATAAGAGAAAACAAATCTTGCAAAAAAGGCTTTCCAGAAATGGATTATTTTCCATTTTATTTCCTAACTAAGGCTTAAAGTTGGATTTAGTTCATTTTATGTGCGAGTAAATATTTCCTAAGTTTTTTTTTTATGAATGAAAACAACTTTTATTTACATGAAAAAAAGGAAAAACATAGATAAAATGAATAAGACAAGAGAAACAAGGTAAAGATTACAGTAGAGGATAGTTTAAGAGCTCTGGGCCACAAGGGACCAGCCAGCTCTCTCGCCCCATTTTACTGTTTTAATTTAAGAGGTCCCTCCTTTATAGTAGAGACCGAAATGGAAGCTTTCCTTCGGAAATACACAGGGAAAAGGAAGACAGAAATTACAAAAATAAATGTTTCTCAGGAATTTTCGAGAAACGTGTATCCCGGTCAATTGAGGATATTATATAAAATAATAAGATGGTTGACTCTTTAAATTAAACATTATAATCATTTATATAATTGAATAGTGTCCCGAAGGCGACGAGTCACCTCAGAATGATTTGCTTTTGCTAAGCTAAGGCTTGCTTTGCTTTTTGGTCTTCTAACAGACATAATAACTTATCTAAATAGATACCTAAATTAATTTCATAATTTTACTTTTTTTTTCTAAATATAAAATTAAGCCCGTTTGCTGCTTACCAGCGTATACTATATTACAAATAGATAGATTCCTTTATTTAGTAAAATTAAAAGCCACAACTATAACAGTTCATATCCCTTAATTTAGTAGAATTAGGAGATACAACAATAATCTTTCTTCGCACTTTTTTAGATTGTTACTCCCTTGTCTTTATTTAAAATATAAATGACTTTGACTAAATAACGATTAAGACAAAGGGGAGTTTAACCCAATGAACTTTAGGACAAAGAAATATCACACTTTTTTTATAAGGGGAGTAACAGTTTAAAGAAGAATATTCCGTACAGCTTCTTTTGATTGTTACTCCCCTTTATTTGTTATAAGGGGAGTAATAATAATAAGTTGCGGGGGTCAGACATGTTTCACACTAATGATCTCATCGAGTAGATGAGTAAAGTGGTCGGATAACCCCTTGTCCTGTAATGACCCAATGAGCAGTCGAACGGGACTAAAAACCCAAAGAAAAAAAAATAAGTTGCTTTGAATATTATGTTAACTAGAAAAATTACCCATTCTTTGGTTTCCTGTGATTTTTAGGAAGTAAGCGGATGGAAATGGTACTTACCAATGTCTATGAACTTTTTTGTTTAAACTTTGAAAAAAGTAGGAACATTTAGGTCGTTATGAATTTAGGCCATTTACATTTATTGACATTTAGGT
>KZ652161.1:117145-135181 GCA_001010745.2 Gerris buenoi
GGGGGGGGGGGGGTGGAGGGTCTACTTGCCCGTCCTAGGTAGAGTCACTCTACCAAAGAATTATCATACCAAATTTAATCGACTATACTCTATACTCATGATTTACATTAGGCTAGTATGTTGGTAGAGATCTACTCTACCAACATACTTTACTGTTTACCAAATAAAACCAGATTTATACTAATGATCTTATTAGAATGTGATATAACCTCTTAGTAAAGGATGCTATAAAGTTTTGGGTCAAGAAGTGGTCTAAAAAAGACGATTTCATTATTTACAATTTTAATTTGGCTATATTTTGCCCCAAGAAAGAAAACTTCTGAGCTTTATCATACCTTGGTTACAGGCATGAAGATGTCCCTCGAGGGACACAATAAACCAAAATTAATTTAATAGTCTTCTACACCATTTTTGAATTAACACTTAAAAAAAACATTTATTTAATATTTTGATGCACTGGCCTTGAACTTGATCTCTAAGCAAAGAAAACTATAGAACTCATTGTCCAATAGTTTTCTGTATACAATTACCTTACATGTTATAAGACGATTTTAAAATAGTGTAAAATAACTGCCTTTGAATTCACAACCCCTTAAACACACAAACCTTTGAGACTTGTGGAGTGCAGACTATTGTTTAGAACCAAGGGTTGCTAAAGTAAATAATGACATAAGTCAGCATCTGTTCAGAGGCAGTCTCTCTTAAACTCTTCAAAGGGAACTATTGGCATTCTTAAGGTCTGCCATCTAAGCCAACACTGGGCAGCAGCTTTGTGTAGGTATAAGCAGAAGTTTTAACTTCCTCTCCGCAAAGCCAACAGGAAGGACTTCAATCAAGCCTAGCAGTTGCAAATGTCTACTGAGAAGGCAATAACCAGTTATAAATCCAGTCATAAAATGACAAGTGCCCCTGTTGAGGGTCAATTTTATCTTAGAGAGAGCCCTGAAATAAACAACTTAGACTGTCACATTCTGGCCACAATTTTCCAGGTTCTTTGAAAATCTTTAAACAGAGGTTTCTTTAAAGCGGTCCCCACAACTCAACAATTACCCTGGAACCCACACTGCCCAGTTTATTAACCAATTCATTCCCTTCGATCCCGATTACTACGTTTCAATAGGGATTGAATCCTGATTTGGGATTTAACAAATTAAGTGTTTCCATAAGTTGTATTGCATCCGTATACATTTTCAATAAAACCAAACTTTTACAAGGTTACTTTGATAATGGTTATAAATAATTTTGTAATCATCAACTTTTATAACAAAGTTTTTTTTTTTTTTCAAGTGATTTAAGAATAAAACTCAAATGACAAATATGTTATATTTTTTTGACAGATTTGACAACAGTTCGTACACAAACATGCTAGGGGTGATAACACTCACACTCTGCGCATGTCAGGATCGAGTTCAGGTGTTTCCTTGAAACTTGATCCAAATACGTTCCTAGGATTTAGAGAGGGTATTTGGATCTAAATTGTATTAACAGGACCGGTAGAATGGAGCAGTCAACCAAAAAGCTTATAAACAAAGAGAGATTATAAATTGGTTGTTCTTGTGTGAGAAAGAAGTGAAGCTATTACAATTTAAGTGCATAAACTACTGTAACAGCATCCCTGTAGGTAAAATCCGTACATAGCCATCATCCCTTTCCTTTTTCCTTCTACTAAAAACTATAATTACACACACTAATGTGATTTTCAGCCACATAAATGGGTTCTTTGCGGCACTTGTAAATGGAGAACTCAGTTATTTGATATTTACAGTCTATAAGATTAGAGTTGGCACAATCAAAGGTGGGAAAAAACAAACGTGGAGGTAGTTTTGGGGTTATAAAAAGGGAAAATTGGTGTTGCCATGTTATATTTGTTTTGTGGAACAAGGGTAGAGTAGAGCATTTTTTTCTGAAGTTGCATTCAACATGAGGGACCAATAAAATCGTTTCCCTCGAAATTTTCCCGCCTTTTGATTGTGCCAACTCTAATCTTATAGACTGTATATTAGTTCTAAAATCAAGTTGTAAGTTGCTACCGCAAGTTCGTAAGTTATCAAATGAGGATATACCCACCGTCGATACTTGCTTGATCTGGTAATCACCGAAACCGGTCCAGTGATCTCCAGATCAAGCAAGTATCGACGGTAGGGATGTTCTCATTTGATTTATATTAGTTCAAAGGCTGCTTGGTCTAACATGTTAGGCATTTTAAAAAAAAGTAGAAATAATTATTTGTTTAATTAATGAATTCAATCGATCTCTGATGTGGTTTGAGGTATAATTAGACAGACCCCTAGGATAAACCTCTTTCACAACTCTACCATATTTACTACCTCTTCATTAGTCTCCAGATTTACCATATAAGAGTAAAACCACCTAAATAAAGTAATCTCTAATCTTTGAAGTCAGTTTTAATTCAAGACAAACCAACTTTACAATACTTACAGATATATATTCAGCTAAAAACACTCAACAGGAGACACAGCAGACACTTTCTACCGAATAAAACGCAAAAAAGCGAGCAAAAGAAGCTATTTTTAATTATTTTCGTTAAGAAAAACATTTTAAGATAGTCATTTCACTAAAAAATAAGAGTTTAAGTGATCAAATTTTAAAATTATAACGAAATAAGCCCCAGAAAAGTAAGAATTACCCGATGGAATTACCGACATAAAAAAAACTAACCTTGAACTTGAAACTTGTTGGAAGAATACACCAATTATAAGAACAATATCCAATTATCCAATCACGAAGCGCCAACGCTATGCGGACAGTGCACATGCGCCGTTAAAAATGTATCAGGGTTGTCCATATTTGATTATTTATTTTTAATGCGAAATATGCCTACAAACTATAAGATTATTTTAAATTTTAAAAGAGATATACGTTTTTTATTAATTTAATTATTTTTAATATAGGAAAAAAGTAGCAACAAAGATTTTTTTTTAAATAGGCGGTAGATGAACTGTTCTGTAGTTTCATCTTGTGACATCTGAAAATGATAAAGAAGAATCATTCTTCTTTGTGAAAAAGGCCAGTAGTCTAGTAGTTTCGCGCCTTGCTTGTGTACGGTTTCGGATTGTTATTTTTGAGAAAGAAAATAATAAAATAAGCGTCGTAAAAGTGATATTTGTGTTAAATAATGTTAATTAGACAGATTTTAAACTGTATATAAATGATATTTGTTGTAACTATTGCCTGTTTATCAGTTAAACGTAAAAAAAGATCGACCTATGCACGGAAGATTGAGATTTCAAATTGACTAAAAAGTAGGTTGTTTTTATTAGATTTAGCTTTAATACGACTTATAAGATCATTTAAGCATTAAATAATATAGGTAAGTAAGTTTTCACTCGTTTCTCTTTGAGCAATATGATACGTTGACTATTTGAATCGATCGGTTTTCATACTTCTATTGATTCCTTGCTTTTAAGCAGGTTCTAATGTTTCTGATGAAAGATTCTGAGTAGCACATCGAGATGTGATTGATCTAAAGATCAAGCTAATATGCTTGCATTTGAAGCTCTTCTAATATCTAACGACTTGATTATGTCAGTGTCTAATTTACTTTGGGGTTATCTGTTGAGTCTACAAAGTCGACAAAACAAGGTTTATCTTATGTAAAGCCGGGTCCACACTATATAACAAAACACCATATAACATGTAACATGTTATATAACTTTGTTGCAGGAAGTTATAAAAACATTCGATAACTTGTTCAATAACATTGTTAAAATAACCTGTCTGTCTATACTACGTTTGCATATAACCGAGTTGTATTAAGATATTACATAACAAAATATTTAAAAGCATGTGTAGTAGTTCTGATGATGTCTCGGAGTGAGGACGGCGTAGTGCTTGCTGTAGCAGCCTGTGTAATTTTGGCAAGACGTAGACGGCAAACGAATTGTCGCAGATATTGGGTTAATACCTTCGTTAAAAGCTCGACATGTTTACAGTGGAACCTCACTTTTATACGATCTTTCCTTTATTTTTGTGGAAAAACTCGAGGTATATCGATAGTCTGTGTACTTAACTTAATTACATGGAGAGGTCTCTTTTAATTTGTATCTATGGACTGACTGACATGTAAAGGCCAAAGGGATCGGGCGACAGGTGCAGTGATTAGTGATAAGGGCTAGGGGGGCACGTGGCGCGAGGCGGGGAGAAAGAGAAGTGAGGGAGCGGGGAGAAATGTTATAAAAACATCCTTTGATGTTACCGACACTCATATATATAGGCATGTCCACACTATGCCGATCGGCATCATTCGGCTTGCCGAAAGCCGAACCGAATCGTGCCAAATCCAACCCGAATTGGCTCGGTCCGGATCAAAGAAAACCGAACCGAACCGAAGTTTATAGTGTGGACGTGCCGATCGGCTTCAGTCGACAGAAAGTGTTCATAAAGTGAGGTTCGCAGACTATTTTCTAGTATGGTGGGGGTACTCATGAGATATTTCGGCTCCGGGCCGGGTAATGTGGACGCAATGCTGAACCGAACGTGCCGACCGGCACAGGCCAATCGGTCTCATTCGGCATAGTGTGGACGCACCTTTACAACCAAGCGGAGTACTATCCGCAGGATCTACAATAGTATGTACAACAGATAAGAGCCATTTCTAACCCAACTGGATAATGCGTTATGGAATTTAATTCCAGCTGCTCACACCTACACATGAATCGTTAGTGTAATTTCTTTCTCATACTGAGTGAACCATTGTAACGAGAGAAGGTCTGATTGGACACAGGTACATTAAAGATATTCTAGAATAACATGTGATGCTCTTTGCACCAACAATGACAATTTTGTGCTTTAAGCATGATAATAGCTGACCATACTTATACTCAGATTGGCCAACCTATGTGAGGAAAAAAATAAAACATCTAGGTGTTTATCTTAAGGTTACCCAGTAATATTTTTGTTTGTGTAGTTGGCCCGACCTACTACCCGCCAAAATCTCAAGCTCTCATTGGCTTCCCTCGCTTTTTACTACGTTTTTATTAACTTGGTTTCTTGTTTGTTTGTTTGTCCGGTACAAATCTGGCAATCGATTTCTAACAAACTTCCCGAATAGCTAGACATTTGAAACTTTTAGCATAGCTCAGAGCACGATGACAATGCATTATTTTAATAATTTTAGTCATGTTTCAGCAGAATTAAATTAGTTTTCAGCAAATTTGCTGTATGGAAAGTTAGTTCGGAAAAAATCCGCAAGTTATTTTATTTGTTTTGTCATATCCCATAATATTTACAATCTTCATTTTGATGGATTTCAAATTTGTGATTTTTTATTAAGAGGTAAACATTGAATGACAGCGAAAAAGAATAAGTAAACCAAGTAAACAAAGAAATAAATTAATTGACGTACGACAATCAGGTTTGTCTACACTTGTGTACTAGATATCGGTTTATTTTTTCTATACATAGCTAATCGTTAATAACTATATNCTTAATTTTATTAATATTATTTTAAATCTGTATTATTTTTATTGGCAAATTCAACATGTAATTTTACACATTATGCATTTTTTCTCCTTTGTAAGATGATTTCATGAAATTTTTCTGTCAATACGTTTAAACAGCTAAAAATATTTATCTAGAATCCATTGCATAGTTTAACTATTATCTTATATCAAATGTTATTTTTACAAATAAGCTCCTATTAATAAGTGAATGCTGACACTGACAAAATTATACTCATTTGAATTGTAACAGTGATGGTTTGATTTCCTAGACGGGACTCCTGCGATAGTTGCCGAACGCTAGTCACTGGCACTAAATTATAAGAGTTTGTATGTTAAGAGTTGCTAGGCTAGGAATACAGTAACATGGTAGCTCAGAAGAGGAGTCTTTAGCGATTGTTGCTGTGTGACCATCGCTTGAGCGTCTATGGCTGAAGTCACGACTTGTAAGATAAAGCTTAAGGTCGGGTGGCCGTTAGTGTGTAGTTGAGGGAACTATTCTTGTGAAATTGGACCTCATTGTTTTGAATGGAAGTGCCACCCATGTATAAACCATATTCAGAAGAATAGTAAGAATATACTAACAGGCCACTGGTTTGCAGAGAGGAGCGGGTCCCTACTCGATATGTAATATTTTTGTGTAACTTGAATTTAATTTTGCTTTTACGAATAATTAATATTTATGTTTTCTCTATATAAATCTTAAATCTATTAAACAATATTGTATACAATAACAACACTTTATAAAAATTATTTTGATAATTAACTTAAGGAAAAAAAAAAAAAAAATGCTACATAATTGCAATCATATAGCTTTTTGTTTGTGAGAAGTTTGACCTTTTCAATGTCAATATCTAGTATTCTATTCTACATTCTCTTTTCTCTTAATTTTATTAATATTATTTTAAATCTGTATTATTTTTATTGGCAAATTCAACATGTAATTGTACACATTATGAATTTTTTCTCCTTTGTAAGATGATTTCATGAAATTTTTCTGTCAATACGTTTAAACAGCTAATAATATTTATCTAGAATCCATTGCATAGTTGAACTATTATCTTATATCAAATGTTTATATAATATTTATTTTAATTAATGTAATATCATAAGTTGTACAGACTACATTTACTAACTGGAGAATTTGCTTTCCCCCTACAGCACTTGGTTTTTAGTGTAATTACCTCTCAAATTAAAGGATTAAATCTTTATTCAGTTCTTTTGGAAGAGCCCGGGAGTGAATCCGAAAAAAACGACCAAAATCACCGTCACGCAAAATCCGTCACAAAATCTACCGATGGCGATAACTTCTGTAAAAGTTGACCGAATTAGTTGAAATTTGGTACACATTTTCATTTTACCAATGCCCAGGACAAGTTCATTGGACAACGTTATCCGCCCAAGCGTTCACGCGCAACGCTCGCGTAAACGTGAGCTTCAAATTTAAAATTGGAATTTTTGGACGGAAAAAAATCNTAATTGCAATCATATAGCTTTTTGTTTGTGAGAAGTTTGACCTTTTCAATGTCAATATCTAGTATTCTATTCTACATTCTCTTTTTTCTTAATTCTATTAATATTATTTTAAATCTGTATTATTTTTATTGGCAAATTCAACATGTAATTGTACACATTATGAATTTTTTCTCCTTTGTAAGATGATTTCATGAAATTTTTCTGTCAATACGTTTAAACAGCTAAAAATATTTATCTAGAATCCATTGCATAGTTGAACTATTATCTTATATCAAATGTTATTTTTACAAATAAGCTCCTATTAATAAGTGAATGCTGACACTGACAAAATTATACTCATTTGAATTGTAACAGTGAAGGTTTGATTTCCTAGACGGGACTCTTGCGATAGTTGCCGAACGCTAGTCACTGGCACTAAATTATAAGAGTTTGTATGTTAAGAGTTGCTAGGCTAGGAATACAGTAACATGGTAGCTCAGAAGAGGAGTCTTTAGCGATTGTTGCTGTGTGACCATCGCTTGAGCGTCTATGGCTGAAATCACGACTTGGAAGATAAAGCTTAAGATCAGGTGGCCGTTAGTGCGTAGTTGAGGGAACTATTCTTGTGAAATTGGACCCCATTGTTTTGAATGGAAGTGCCACCTATGTATAAACCATATTCAGAAGAATATAGTAATAGGCCACTGGTTTGCAGAGAGGAGCCAACTGAATGCCACTTTTCCATTAAAAAAATGAGAACTACGCTCCACTTCTTGTGGCAGCGCGGCCTAACAAACATCAGGTATTGTTCAGGTACATTGTTCAGCAGACAATTATATTGCAGGATTTGACTTGTTCTTTGAAAAGCATTTCTTATTTGTATATAGATACTATCTATGAATTTCCTGATTACTTCATTATTTAAAGCCGGTCATAAACATTGCCGTATATCTTACTGTGAACTGGAGTGTGTGTGCTAAGGTAGCTAGTAGCTGTGTGGTTATGTCATAAGTCATAACTTTATAGTACACACGCTCCGATATACATGAAAGATAAAACTGTACAAGCAAACCTTAAGTGTGTGTGCTAAGATAACTGTGCAGTTGTCATAACTTAATAGTACACACGCTCCTGTATACCTGACAGGTTTACCTGTTAGATAACTGATGATGTCATAACTTAATAGTACACATTGGTTAATAGTACACAGGTTTACCTTTTTATTCTATACATTCCTCTGATTTACTCTCAGCAGTATGATACTAAAATTAGGTCATATTACTGCACAGGTTACCTGTACAGGTTTACCTGCACAGGTTACCTGTACAGGTTTACCTGCACAGGTTACCTGTACAGGTAAACCTATACAGGTTTGCCTTTTTAGTCTACATATTCTTCTGATTTACTCTGAGCAGTATGATACTAAAATAAGGTCATATTTTGAGGGAGCCAGACCCTTGACTTCAACATGAAAAAGTAAAGGAGGGTTGTTTAAAGGCTAAAAGAGGTCTTTTAGAAGCCCTAAGGATTTTCAAAAGCTTTTCCACTCTACATTTTAATGAGCTTACATTAATTGTTGAGAATCCAGTGCCTTTAGTAAAAAAACATTTTTTCATGAAATTTTCAAAAAATGTTTATAGATAGTAAACAATTATTTAACAAATAATTATTTATTTCATTAATATTATTGACTAAAGTTTTTATTAATCTTCTTTTAAGCGTAAGGAAAAAAGGGAGGTCTCAGAAGGTTAAAAAATGGTTAGGATATTATGAAATCATTTTTAAAGAATATATACCTAAATATGTTTTAGTATACCAATATTATGTCATTTGAAATGACATAATATTGGTAATGACTCATTTCATGAGGGATATACCACTTAAATGACACATCTTCTTCAAATTATCACAATTTAACTTTATTTTTTTAGTGTAACCACAGTGAATTCTAGCTGGTCATTACTAGCATTACTAAGTAATTTATCCAGCTAATATAGCTGGATAGATTGAATCTGTTTGAATAGATCCAAATCTGATTTTTGAGCTCTATGAAGGATAGGCTAGACTCAAGTGCAAAGAACCTTTGAAAAATCTTTTACAACCCTGAAGATGTTTTAGGTTGAGTTAAGCACTTTGGGATGCACCTATTAACCAATTATTAATTCATTTCAGAGGATCAATAAGCTTAAGATGCTTCATGGTGATTTCCCTGGAAATAAATTAAAAGAAAAGCACAACGAACGTTTTGATCCCCAGAAAAGGGGCACTGTTACTCGCAGAGCTGGGTGAAGTGATTTTCCTATCAAATAAGCACTTAAATAAAACTGCTACTGATCAGATTATAAAAATTAATAAATTTTATTAATAAAAATACAACCAAATTTGGCATTTGGGTGCATTTATATAGAATATGTGCCAAATTTGGTGCATTTATTCATTTAATTTTGTGTCATAATGATGCCATCTCCATGATCTTATGCTATCTGTAGAGATTTTCTGTTTTCCGCTTATGACATGTTTCATAAATGCAAGATTAATATAATCTTGGATATACTAATATAGAATTACACATTCTTCTCTAATAACTCTTATTTTTGGCTCTAATTAATTTTAAAATAATATCTAGAAATTATTTACCTATTTCTAAAAGCTTGAAATTTATCTCTCCAGTTTAGATTAAAAACTGACTCGGTAAGAAAAAATATATATATTTATTAAAAATATATATATTTATTAAAAATATATGTATTTTATCTGAATGAAAGGGAGCAATGGTTTGTTTTAAAAGATTTTTTTGTTCTTTTCAAAACAATTATGATAAATGTTTGGGTTTTTTCCTTGGTAAATAATATGGTAGGAACTTGATATTATTACTATTTTAATGATATTTGTTTTTTAAAAAAAAGACTCTTTCCTTATTTCTCTCTTCAATTAAATTCATTTCCATTTTAGCTGGCTTATAATAATATTTATAGTGGTTTATGAAAAGATTTTATTTATTTGTATATTACAAGTTATCATAAATCTCACACCCTTCTGGGTAGTGGGTGTAGAATGAAGTTCTTCATAAGTACATGTGCATAAGATACTTATTATTTTATCTTAAATCAATATATCAATATATTTTTACTGATATATATTCATAAAAATATTAACTTTTATTTATTGTTTTATTAGGGTGTCAGACAACTAGGTCATATACACCCAAAAATATTAACTATTTAATGCATTAAAATGTGCCAATTATCTTTAAATAAAAATCAAGTATCAAGATTACCATATTATGTGTATAATTAGAATTAACTCATGCTTTACCATCTAGCTTTGAAATTAATAAATGAATGGGTTATGAGGTACCTAAGTGCCTATGGGAGCCAGCTTGGGCGATCGGCTTTAGGCGTGCCCAGCTATCACTGAGTTGAGGTGACTCAAGGTGTGTTCGATTCCGTCCCTTGATACTCTGATTTGCTACTATAAATCGAGGAAGGAGCAGGTCAAGATTACCCCCTTAAGGGGTTCTAGAGGGGTTCTCTTCTCCCATGCTTTGATGTTGTGGGCTTGATCCTGTGCAGTAATACTCTGATTTGTATCCATGTATCGAGGACGAAGCAGGGCGACAGTACCCCTTAAGGGGCTCTCTTCCATCACTCTTTGATGTTGTGAGTTCAATTCTGAGTCGTAATGCTCTGATTTATATATGTGTATCAAGAACGAAGCAGGGGGAGAGTCCCCCTTAAGGGGCCCTCTTCCATCACTCTTTGATGTCGTGAGTTTGATTCTATGTAGTAATGCTCTGATTTGTATCCATGTATCAAGAACGAAGTAGGGTGAAGGTACCCCCCAAAGGGGGTTCTCTTCCACCACGCTTTAACGCTCTGATTTACTTTGGTCACCAGTGACCACACCATACTCACTTTGACTGTACAATGTAAAGATGTATGATGTGTGAAGTGGCTACAACTCTCCATCACTTGGCTATTGAAATGGGCCTAAAATATGGCCTAATTACTAGGTTTGAACAACTGGTTTTTTCCTACCTGCCTAATACTAGAGAACTACCACTATGTGGTACTTATACCAAATACAATAATTATTATCATTGATAATAATCAATGTCTATATACGTTACAAGATATATGTGTTGTAACTTCAAACAAAATGCAATTTTTAATTTATGACTGATGTTACTAGATCTTTGGAAGCTATAAATTCAAGTTTTATCTTTAATGTGGATTATCTCAAAACTACTAAAACTGAACTTGAGTATCTGAAATATTTGCCTTTTTATGGTCCAAAACCTTTTTATTTTGTTGGTTTTTATTTTATTTTCTTTATTAAACTAACTCTTAAGCATTTATATTGTTATAGAAAGAGACAACTGCAAGTTTTAACTAACAGTCTGTTGCTGATTTGTGCAGACTTCTCTGATTCTTAGTCGGTATAAAGTCTATTTCATTACTTTACAAAAGGCATTAATTTAATTTATTTTGTTTCTCGAGCCAGAACTAATAAAGTTTCAAGGGTCACTTGAAACATTCTGCTCGAGATTTCTTGAGAACCACTATCAACCTATTTATAAAATATTAAGTCACTTCTCTATTTCTGATAGATCTTCTTTAAGTTTGATATTTGAACCCTTTGATGTTGAAATATCTCTGCAAAATATATTCTAGTATTTGCAAAATATGTCCTATTTATAATATCTAGTCTCTTCTTTAATCTTTGAAGTTTACTAAAAGTAGAATATTTTATATCAAACATACTTATGTCTGATCTTTAGTTGTAAATTATTTTTTACGTTTTTTTTTATTTATTTTTTATTTATTTATTTTTTTTAAAAAAAAGCTTGCTTTTTACACCTATTTTATTTATCTTTTCTGTTTTATTTCCAACTGAAGGAACCAATCAGTTAAATTACATTTCTATATAATTTTTAGTCAAATATCTTTTTGAAAAATGTCTCGCCTTTATGGGATACAAAACACGGTATGTTGGTATTTCAACAAAAGTTCTCATGCAAATGGTGTTACCATTTAATGACTCTATATTGTACTTCTGTATTTCCTTTTTCTTCTTAATTTTTTCTAATGGGAAATGGAATTTTGAAAATTTTATTAATCATAAAATTTAAAAATAACTTTTTAAGAAGTTTTTTTTTTCTTGTTGTCGAACAACAGTTTATCAAACAAAATCTGTCCGATACAACTCATAATAAACTTTCCCACATTGTTAGTTATTAAGCTACGTTGTAAACACCCTTATACGATTACTTGTTAATAAGTTGAATGGATTTTCAGGTGTGAATAATTAACAAATGATTATTTCATTGTTCTTTGAAACGTTTCGGCCCTTCTTAGAGCCATCCTCAGTCTTTATTTCCTGAATAAAAGAAATCAATTAATTATCAATTATCCTCAATCATTAAATTATCAGTTGCATTATGTAAAACTTAAACTGTACTTTACAATGACATTTTTCACATAGTTACAATTGGTGTAGCGTTCAGTTGTGATTATGATAATTATATTTATAAAAAATTAAAATCACTGATCTTTTCTCCATAACAGATAATGCAACTGATAATTTATTGATTGAGGATGATTGTTAATTAATTGATTTCTTGTATTCAGGAAATAAAGACTGAGGATGGCTCTAAGAAAGGCCGAAACGTTTCAAAGAACAATGAAATAATCATTTGTTAATTATTCACACCTGAAAATCCATTGTTAGTTATTCGAGTTTTCATAGTTATTATTAGTTTACATTTAATTATTATTACCTTAAAAATAAATCCTCTCCAGCAGGGAATTGAACCCTGTCTCTCACCTTGTTTAGAGTTATTCTCTGAAGCTAAATTTTCCCTGGAACAACTTGTATGGTTAGTTTCGCATTTAAATCGGCTACACCTGAAAATCCATTGTTAGTTATTCGAGTTTTCATAGTTATTATTAGTTTACATTTAATTATTATTACCTTAAAAATAAATCCTCTCCAGCAGGGAATTGAACCCTGTCTCTCACCTTGTTTAGAGTTATTCTCTGAAGCTAAATTTTCCCTGGAACAATTTGTATGGTCGCATTTAAATTGGCTACACTCAAGAATTTTTTAATTAGTATCGTCAAAACCGGTTGCTATAGATTTTTTTTTCACGTTTTTAGAGTTTTTGGGGTAGCACCCCTAAATTTTGAGCTCAAATTCATTTCTCATTTTCATCCTGGGGTATAATTTTTCTTTATATGCATCCCAAATTTCATGGAAACATGAAATTTTTTCCGGCTCAATAGATAACAATGCCACGTATCTGGACAAACTTCAGGCAACAGACTGACATTCTTATAAAAAAAAATAAAAAAATCTCTTTTGGTCTCAATTTAAAAACGTTTCAATCTATAAACATATCTAAATAAAAGTGTTTTTGCTATCACAATACTTTCTCTTTAGTTATACAATATTACGTACATGTGAAAGAACTTATTATTGTCACACTATGGTTTTTTGATACACTTGTAAATTTTTCACATTGGGTTTTATTCATTATTAATATATTTTAAGTCCTAAGATCAAAGGGCTAACACATTTAGGAACCTTTATTAACCAATTTAGAATAATTCATTGATGTAGTGGATTGTCCTTTTTTGTAATTTCATTTTGTTAAAAGCATTATGAATACATTCAAAAGGATAAGCTTAGGTGGCATAACATTTCTCACCTTGGTTTTGCTTTTATTTCAATTAAAATATATCATGTTTTAAATAATTGTGTTACAATATTATGCCTTTTTGTGTTAGAGATGGTTTTAATTATTTTAGTTTTTTTCTGTCAAACCAATTAAGTTATCATTTATATAATAGAGTAGTGTCCCGACGACATTGATGACGACGCACCTTGAAATGATTTGTTATTGTTAAGCTAAGGCTTATTATAATAAACACATTTATTATAATAAAAATAATTTTTTGTTTTGATACGTTTGTCTTCAAATAGATATAATAACTTATCTAAATTAATTTACTTAATTTTACTTTTTTTATTAAATATAAAAATTAAGCTCGGGCTTAACAGCTCGTAATTAGACAATTCAGAATTATAATTTATAAGTATTTCACTCTACTATTTAATTTTTACTGATACTTATCAACTATATCTGTCATGTTCAGCTTTAGAATGGTAAATAAGAAAGTAAGCAACACTATTCATGAGTGGAACGAGATGGGGTTCGATTCCTCGGCGTGATGCTCTGATTTATATGGCTCACTATTGATCACATCATATTCGCTTCGGAGGTACAATGTACAAATGTATGATGTGTGAAGTGGCTGCAACTCTCTACCGCGGGGCGTACAAAGGGCCTAAGTGATGGCCTAATTGCAAGATTCGAACATGTGGTTCGTCCTACCCGTTCTAGTAGGAAGTACTAGACTACTACTACTAAGCAACACTATTTTGCCTATATTCAATAAAATATCATCAGGTTAGAGAGATAATTATTAAGGAAGTTGCAATTTGCTTGCCTATTCTTCCACAAATGTTTTTTAATTGTTTAAAGAAAAATAATTATAACAAGAAAATCTTTATCATATGTATAATCTTAAGATAACAATTTAATTGTAATTCCTTCAAACCACTTCCTTTACATTTTTGACAAAGTCCTTGAAATAGGTGACAAAGTTTTGGGGTGTCACGTAAGAGTTATTACCTTAAAGATTAGCTTCTTATGTATTTATATAAATTACTTAATTATAATATATGTGCGTACAAATTCAACTAATATCAATTTTTTTTTAAACTACATTTATTTCAGCTTTTTTTTTAGTTTAAATATTCAAAAGTAATTTTTAATGAATGTAGTACCAAGTTAATTAATATTATATAAATACTTTATTTCATAAATATAGTTTATCTCTCCGCTCCTAGGTAGCAGCACAAGTCAACCAATTCCCTAAGCTTTCTCCACAGTTGTAACAAATGATTTAATATCCCTCTTTAACCTTATCTCACTATTTTTTGAATTTATTTAAATTAAAATTACATCTGACACTGTTTTATATTGCGGTATGATTTGACAAAATTTTGTATTTTTTTAGGATAAATGTGTCAATTTGTTGAAAAGTATAATTACTTACAAACATATCACATCACTACACAAAAACTTCTAGCATGCAGTTAAAATGTTACATGCCAGTTTCAATCTTAGTTTAAACACTATGTATTAAAGTTTTAATAAAAATTATATGTTAGAACAAAAGTTATATGTAAGATATTGTTCAAAATTTCATTTTCTTTTTTAAGAATTTAAGATAAAAACTATTTTTAGATTTATATTTTAATGGATTTATTAGTTGAGATTAAAATTTTCCATTTTGTTATAATATTTTTCCAGAGAAATAATAAAATAAAGTTTTTTGTTGAAGCTGCATACATTTTAAGGCCTGATTTGTATTGTTTTAAAATATATTGCAAAACATTATTACTCATATCATTTTAGCGTGATATCTTTTTAGGCAATATTTTTTAATATATTCGTGCCTCTTGATATTATTTTTTTTAATCAATGAAGATGTGACCATTGTTTTTCTTTTCTTTCTATTAGTAATGGTTTGGTTTGTTAGGATTCCTGGTTATGATATAAATCCAATTTCTTTAGTTGAATATTCTCTGTACAAAAGCACTTAGTTAAATGAATTCAGAGCTATTCTGAGCTTCCTCACAGACAAAGGTCGAAGAGAGAACTGGAGCTAATAGAGGATCTCGGACTTCTATTATTCATATTTAATATTTTAGATTTAGTAGGTTCATCTAAATCTTATAAATGGGTGTAGACTTCCTGATGGAGAAAGTTAGGAAAAATATCTTTTCGAAGTAGCTATGTGATGTCACAATTGAAAGACAAAGAACTGAAATAACTTTGCACTCCCCTAGTAGAGGGTGTCATCTCTCATTAGATTTCAATGACTAATAGAGGGGTGGGTCTCTCGACCATCATTTTACATCTCCTACTCTAACCTGGCCCTGGCAGCATTAATATACTCTACTAACTGCTGCCACACTTTTTGTTTTTGTTTGTAAAATTGTCCTATTTGGGATATAGACATGTTAAGAGATGTAAAACTAGTGTCAATATTATTATAACAGTTTGATTATGTCACTTGTTCGCTTTATTATATTGTTAATCCCTAAGGGGAGGTGAATAAGTTTTTGTCTAAGAGTTTAAAGAAATCACTGTCATGTTAAAAGGAAATTTATAATGCGCGTTACCAAACTCCATTAACACCATTTTCATTCACATCATTTCACATCAATCATTCTCTTTTATGTGCAAGAATGATTGCATGATTGGGGTGCTCTTAAACATAGTTCTTTTATAACCTTCATCTTACCTATATTGACTTTTTACAAATCTTAATATTTGGCCTGTAACTCACGGGTTCTTTCTAGCTTATTTATTTCCATTTATTACAATGTGAATAAATGTAGATATATTACTTGCTAACAAATACATCCACTCTGTATTTGCATTTTCACACTGTAAGCGTGTGGCGAAAGCTATTGCCTCTTTTGTATGTTTAAATTGCTCTCTCTTAAACTTCAAGTCCAAACATCAATAATAATGGAGTCGGCGTAGCCAAGCGGTTAACGTACTCGACTTTGAAATCAAGGTCCTAACCTTGGTTGTGATTTCGAATCCCAGAGAGGTGAGGCATGTTTCACACTGATGAAACTCATCTTGTAGAAGGCATGAAGCTGGGTTTTTGCTCAATGCCATCGCCATAAAGCTGGGTTTTTGCTCAATGCCATCGACATAAAGCTGGGTTTTTGCTCAATGCCATCGACATAAAGCTGGGTTTTTGCTCAATGCCATCGACATAAAGCTGGGTTTTTGCTCAATGCCATCGACATTAAGCTGGGTTTTTGCTCAATGCCATCGACATAAAGCAGGATTTTTGCTCAATGCCATCGACATAAAGCTTCGGGTTTTCAACTTGATCCTTCGGGCTCGGTTTGGGTTTAACCTCCTGAGTTAAGAATAATCCTAACTTCGAAATATTGTACTATTAATGAAAAGCTACCAACCTTCCTGGCACGATATTTAAAAGCGTCACATTTTACATGACGATTTTTGCGTGATGAAAAATTTTCTTCTTCCCTGCAGAGTTAAAAAATATCCACGTTAAAACTTTGCTTTACTATTGAAATAAACTTATTGAAATAAACTTCATTTGAAATTTTGATGCGTTATACACTCATACAGTAATCAATAACTCGGTTTTCCGGTGACCTCTTATTATCTGACTGGCGAAGCAGTTAACCAGAGGTTTCCAGGTCCGAAAAGGGTGAATCCATCCTCTTTGTTAACGTTCTCCGGTTGTTAATCGATCTCAATAGCCCCCCTTATCACAAATGCGAGTACCCGAATGTCCTCAAACTTGATGAGGAGCACCACAACCCTGAAGATGCTTCCACTAGTGGAAGCAAAATTACAACCCCCTTCGTGACGCAGATTTCACCGGAAAACCAAGTTATTGATTACCAGTCAAACCGCGGGAGGCTACGCACTATCTCATATAAAAAAACTTATAGTAATCTTCATTCATCCAGTCAGGTGTCCAATTAGCAGGAATATTAATGAAGGGTTGACCTTGACCTGCCTAGAGCAAAGAATACAGTGCTTCCTCTAGCCCTCTCATACTTATGACCTTTTTTCCAGACTTAGTATTTTAACTATCTTACTAAATTTTGGAGAGTTGCTGTTGGTTTACTGTACTGCTAAGTACTACTGTTATTTTTTTCCACCGCTCTATCTATCATTTAAGGTTGTTGCCCCAGTTTGTTTTGATGGGGTTTTTTACCCCTTCATGACCCATTGTAGAATTTTCTATTCTTTTCGTTATCTTTTTTCATTTTCATTACTTTTTACATTGTTTTTATGTTATTGTTAATATTTTTTTTATAAAAGAAAAAAGTTACATAAGTAATTCGGGTGTATATGACTAAGTTGTCGAACACCCTTATAAAATAGTTAGTAAAGTAATTTTATCATCAATTTTTATGCAGTGAGTACAATAGATATGTCAAAACAATCTTAATGCTTTTATCAGTAATAAAGATATTATAAAAAATTATA
>KZ652161.1:170602-182979 GCA_001010745.2 Gerris buenoi
AGTGTATGCCATCTAATTCATTTCAATATTGTTAATTCTTAATTTTTCTTGTGTTTTTTTTTTTTTTTTTTTTTTTTTTTTTAATAATTTTTCGTATTGTTTTTGTGATTATTGTGTTCATGATTTGTATCTATTGATAACTATATTCTATCTATTGTTATAGATTTTATTTTATAGATCTATATAATCCATGGGAGTAGTAAGTGCTTGAAGTATCATACTATGTTGTTGTACCATTTTATTTCGCAGATTACTTCTTACATCTAAATTTCCCTAAAAGTAATTCCTCGCCGGCGGGGAATCGAACCAGACTCTCAATAAAGAGCTTGCAGAGAAGAATACGAATAAAAACTTTTTTTAAAAAAGGTTTTTTACTATTAATTTATTTCCGTTGATTTAGTAACAATATAGAGAGGTACTCGAATTATAGTATAAGGACGTACGACGCAAGGATTAATTGGGTCCGGGTAATCTGTAGTCCGCGATACAAAATTTCGCTTGATTTATACACTTAAGAGATTATGTCCCTTTGTCAAAACATTGACTATTTCTCCTGTCTGCAATTTTTTTTTTTTTTTTTTTTTTTTTTTTTTTTTTTTTTTTTGGTACTGATAATAGTCCTTGGTGATTCCAACGAACCCTTAAAAGAATAAATTTCAAAAGGCTAATAATCCAACTAAAGTAAACGATTTTCCATTCAAGCTATACATTTTCAGTAAGCTATGATAAACAAAGAAGATATTGTTAAACGAATATAATAATACAAGAAGATGGTTTCAAATCCAACGGTCAATCATAGAGTGAACAGGAGCCAAGATTACTTGGATTACTATAATGGAAAAATCATTTTCATTTGAATTACCTGAGAGTTAAAATTAACTGGTTTTATTCCATCGAGGAAAGTTTGCTCAGAGCTTCCTATCATATCTGATAACTAATGAAGTTCATCTCGAGTTATCATTGTTCATAACTTTCAAACTTTTCTTCCCTATATTTTAATATTTATATCTTTATTTTGATTTTCCACATTCCTCTTTGGTTTTAATTAATTATTTGGTTTAATTAATTCTTAAGGTTAATTAAAGTAGTAAACAATACTTTCAGGGTCGGTTTCAGAAAGCAGGGTTTAACTAGTCCGCGACTAGCGTTAGTCGAGGACTAACTAACTCAGGGGTTAAATATTGGATTTCAGAGAGAAGGTTTAACTCAAGGATTAGCTTAGTCTCGGACTAAAGTTAGCCCGGGTTTATTTAACCTTTGTTTACAATTTATTTTTGTGTCAAACTATTATTCTCAATAAATGAATTAATCGATGTTGTTAATAAAATGTGTTCCTATTAAGTAAGATACGATAAGATCTATCATAAAACATACTTTTTATTTGTTTTAATCAATTCAGTGTTTGACTAAAGTCGTGGACTAGTTAACCCGTAGGTTAAATAAACGCGGGCTAACTTTAGTCCGAGACTAAGTTAATCCTTGTGTTAAACCTTATCTCAGTCAAATGGTAGTTTGAAGTGGAAAGTTCTGGTGTAATTGTTGTTAGTGGTTTACTTTATGTTTGTNAGTTTTTAGTTACCATGGCATGTTATACATCAATTTAAAGGTCTTGAAGTGTAGAAAAAGAATATGCAACAATTACACCTGATAATTTTAACTAAGTCGTACAGAAACCGGGTATTATCGCCTCACGTACTTACGTGAAGCGCGCCTAACTTGTTTACTTTTAGAAATCACCGTGCAAAATCTGTACTATCATTAATATATCTCTTACAAGTATATATCAATGAAAATTATGTCTGATAAAGACATAATTTTGTTCAAAAAAACGTAAAGTTTTACCTGAGCACTACTAGTAGTTGAATATTTACAAGACTTTCAATTGCTCTTATGCTGAACTCTAATTGACCAATTACAAAGTTGAAACTTCCTTAATAGACACCTCTTTAAAAAATAATCTAAAAATTCAATCAGTTTTATCGCTATTTTATAAAGAAAAGGCAAGTACTTTTACAAATATTCCAATAAAGTGTTAACAATTTAAATATTCCACTTAAAACTTTTAAGGGATAAACATGAAGCCATTATCCCCTCTTTATTTTTTTTTAACTGTGGTATACATGTTGCTATATCAACCCTAAATCCCTAAACATTCATCAGGCTTTAGAGAGAGAGAGATATAAAAAAAATCAAAATAAACGGGTAAAATTTGGGGGAGGGGGGGAACGATCTACAAGGTGTGCCCAAAATATCTAATTCTTTTAAAAGCTACGAAAGAAAAAGAATGATCACTATTGCTATTCATTCTATTGTCAATAATTCACTGTTTGCTATCAAACGAAACCTCGAGGGAAGTAATAAAAAAAAAAAAAGTTTCTAATTCCAGAAAGTTTTTACACCATTTATTATTCAAACGGCTTTTTGTTATTCCGCTATAAAAAAACAATAGCGCACATTAATAACCATGAATTAGCTTGGAGTGCTTTTTTGAAAAATATACCTACGGTATTAAAGTAAGTTTTTTTTTTTGTAACTCGATTTAATTAACTAATTACATTTTGTCGTTAATATTTAAAAAAAAAAAATTATCTTAAATAATAATTAAAGTGCTTCTTACTTTTTTTTAACTACCATTATATTTCAATTATTATATTCAAACATTAATAGAGTTTTCAATATATATTCACGTGTCATATAGTGATAAAGATGCTTTAGTAATAAATTACGAAGAACTTTAGATATACATTACATAGTTGTTGTATTAGTTAATAATAATTTAGTTTTATTTTTCAATCCTACTTAAGTAAATCGGTCCAATGCCTCAGAGGAACTTTTTTTTATATGCATATTGTTATTGTTGTAGTTCTCATTCCACAGCTTCGTTTACCATTTACATTGTTGTAGTTCTCATTCCACAGCTTCATTTACCATTTATATTGTGGTAGTTCTCATTCCACAGCTTCATTACCATTTATATTGTGATAGTTCTCATTCCACAGCTTTTTTTCCTAATGTTATAATATTTAAATTGTGGTAGTTCTCATTCCACAGCTACTTTTCCTATTGTCATATTTTCATTCCACAGCTTCATTTACCATTTATATTGTGATAGTTCTCATTCCACAGCGTTTTTTTCCTAATGTTATAATATTTATATTGTGGTAGTTCTCATTCCACAGCTTTTTCCTATTGTCATATTTTATTTCTTGTTTTTATTGTTGTTTTGTTGTTCTTGTATTTATTTTATTGTTATATTTTTATTGTGGTAGTTCTCATTCTAAAGCTCCCTTTACCATTGCTATATTTTTATTGTGGTAGTTCTCATTCTACAGCTTCCTTTACCATTGCTATATTTTTATTGTGGTAGTTCTCATTCTACAGCTTCCTTTACCATTGCTATATTTTTATTGTGGTAGTTCTCATTCTACAGCTTCCTTTACCATTGCTATATTTTTATTGTGGTAGTTCTCATTCTACAGCTTCCTTTACCATTGCTATATTTTTATTGTGGTAGTTCTCATTCTACAGCTTCCTTTACCATTGCTATATTTTTATTGTGGTAGTTCTCATTCTACAGCTTCCTTTACCATTGCTATATTTTTATTGTGGTAGTTCTCATTCTACAGCTTCCTTTACCATTGCTATATTTTTATTGTGGTAGTTCTCATTCTACAGCTTCCTTTACCATTGCTATATTTTTATTGTGGTAGTTCTCATTCTACAGCTTCCTTTACCATTGCTATATTTTTATTGTGGTAGTTCTCATTCTACAGCTTCCTTTACCATTGCTATATTTTTATTGTGGTAGTTCTCATTCTACAGCTTCCTTTACCATTGCTATATTTTTATTGTGGTAGTTCTCATTCTACAGCTTCCTTTACCATTGCTATATTTTTATTGTGGTAGTTCTCATTCTACAGCTTCCTTTACCATTGCTATATTTTTATTGTGGTAGTTCTCATTCTACAGCTTCCTTTACCATTGCTATATTTTTATTGTGGTAGTTCTCATTCTACAGCTTCCTTTACCATTGCTATATTTTTATTGTGGTAGTTCTCATTCTACAGCTTCCTTTACCATTGCTATATTTTTATTGTGGTAGTTCTCATTCTACAGCTTCCTTTACCATTGCTATATTTTTATTGTGGTAGTTCTCATTCTACAGCTTCCTTTACCATTGCTATATTTTTATTGTGGTAGTTCTCATTCTACAGCTTCCTTTACCATTGCTATATTTTTATTGTGGTAGTTCTCATTCTACAGCTTCCTTTACCATTGCTATATTTTTATTGTGGTAGTTCTCATTCTACAGCTTCCTTTACCATTGCTATATTTTTATTGTGGTAGTTCTCATTCTACAGCTTCCTTTACCATTGCTATATTTTTATTGTGGTAGTTCTCATTCTACAGCTTCCTTTACCATTGCTATATTTTTATTGTGGTAGTTCTCATTCTACAGCTTCCTTTACCATTGCTATATTTTTATTGTGGTAGTTCTCATTCTACAGCTTCCTTTACCATTGCTATATTTTTATTGTGGTAGTTCTCATTCTACAGCTTCCTTTACCATTGCTATATTTTTATTGTGGTAGTTCTCATTCTACAGCTTCCTTTACCATTGCTATATTTTTATTNAAAAAAAATCTCACATCTGTATTGCTTATAACAATATTGTATATTGTAGTTGCAGTAATCTAATAAAATTTAAAAAAATATAACATAAATTAAATTATTAATTAAGCAATATTTTAGTTGCGCAGTCGGTTAAAAAGTAATATGGAATATCTTTGGGCTACTGTCAAATAACTATCTAAATTTCTTTAAAATTTGAAGAGTATACTTTAAAAGATAAAGGTGTTTATAAAAACACTGTGCCAATAAGTGTAGTGTATAGCTTTCTCGCATCCTATTTCGTAAAATGTAATGATTTTATGGTTTTAAGACCTACTGTTATACAATTTATTTCATTTTTCTCGGTATTTTTTTTAAAGCTTTTTTGTAAAAGCTTGTAAATAATCAAGCTTACAGTATTACAGTATCAATTTAGCAAAATCTAATGAGCGCAGACAGTTGAAATTAATCTGGAGATATCTGAGGTACATACTTCTAAAGATATAAGTGTAAATAAATGTATGTTGATGTGCATGTGGAAGAGAAACAAGTGGGTACCGAAAGTTGAGACTTATGAGGAACAACAATGGGCTAATTATGACCTACAACACAAATTTCATTAATAGTACGAGTAGTTTTTAAGATGCTTTGGCATACAAAAATTGAGTGACAGACCAACAAACAGGCGTGGAACCAAAAATGGTCCCTTATATGAGAAACTGATTTCTGTCTTGGGATTTTTTTAATTGGAGACCTAAAAATGTTTCGTTTTTCAGAATGATCACATAGTTATCGTCGTATCAGAAGTAAAGGTATTTCTAACGAGAAGGTTGAAATGATTCTTTCCTATAACTGAACAATAAGTTTATTACAACCAAATTTTATAAAAAACCAGAGTAATTTTTAGGATTCTATTGGTCGAATGACAAAAATGTTGAATGACAGATAGACAAACCTACAGACAGAAAGACACAAGACGACGATTGGTAAGACGACCTTCAGTAAGTTCGGAAGTAAATCATGATTGGGATTATAGTATGATCCCAATTATGATTTGATATTATCATGATTGGAGCGCTAGTGCATGGTGACAGGTTTTGCGATGAAATCATGTTTTTAAATAATAGAGCTTCCAAATATAAAATCAGGGTTCAAACTGTTCAGAAATACTAAAGCATTGTAAGGTAGCCGGAAGCTAGGTGAAGGTACTATTTTAGGCCCTTTTTACGCCAACCTCTGGCCCTTCTAAGGAAAACGTCCTCATCTATTGACGTTGAAGAAAAGGTCAGAAGGTCTTTCCATTGAGTTAAAAGTAATTTATCTTGTGCTAACACGACTAGGTCTATTGGTAAAGAGACGAACTGATGCAAAAAGTTTAACAAAGAACGAGAAAAGACGTAACATTTTATTTATTTATCCTTATAAAACATTTAACATCTCATTTTGTGATGTAAGTCAGGAGTCACTGGATATTTTCTTTGAATCGGGTATAGAAATATTGATCCCTCAAATAATTATTACGTTTGCTTACATCTTTCAATCCGGCATGGCCTAAAAATCTTATTGCCCTGCGAACTTAAGTGCTGAACTTTGTCATAAAAGAGGTGCTCAATAACCAAACAACCAATCTTCAAAAATTGTAACCGCACAAATTAAAACATAAAATGTTAATTATGATAGTGGAATAATACATTAGTTGATATGTTCTCTACTAGGTAGCACTAGCTTTATGTTTTTTATTATTTTTATTAGCATTGAGAGGGGTAAAGAACTAGATTTTTAAAAAAATGTCCATTAACCTATATGCAAAATTTTAAGTGTCTAGGAATGCAAGATGTGCCTTACAATTATGATGAGTAAGTAAATAAGTATAAGAATTAAAAACTTTATGCTCGAAGAACTAATATGGATAAAGGTGTGCAATTTTTATTTCTGGTTGTTTGCAATGAACTCCACTATCATGGACAACGTTTCCTTTAGGATGGTAGGGGATTCCAAAGTGCACTGATTTGGTTCTAGTAAAGGATGGTACGGCTGTGCTCGACTTGGCCGGAGCACTGCCATGCCCTCAGGTAAATAAACATATAGTGTGTAGTAATCAGTTACTAAATAATACCACAATGTTATCTAAACACCACAAAACCTCCGTCAAAACTACTAATTGATAACACCTAGTAAGTTCGATTTCTGACGCTGGACACTGCATTGCATCTTATTTTTGGAATGAGGTAATTATCTCCATCCAATTAGTTCATAAAAAGTCCTATGTTCTGACAAGTAAGTGTTCTTAAACCTTTGTTACATGTTTCTTATTAAAATAGGCTAGGATGGTGCTGTTCTTCAATTTGCCCTCTCTTGTTTTCTCGTTTACCTGTTAAAGAGAAGAAAAAATGTGATTGAATTTAATTTATTTAATTCATATTGTTAACTTTGATCTCAGTATGACAGTTAACCAGACGTTGGCTTTTCTACCATTCATCAAGGTTTATAAGTTTGAACTTTCTTCTTCTTGCAACTTCTTGATTGCAATATAACTAAATATCTTAATTGTGTCTTTTTTTTCAGTTGAAAAAAGTTAAATTCGTTTAAACTCGATGAGATTTACGCTTTCCTCAACTTCAGCAACTTTTTCCTGCCTCAGGCTTAGTCATTTTTTCTTGGCAACTTTTTAAGGAAAATTTTTAAGCTGCTATCTCCCAAAACCCCCATTTGTTATGTTCCTACTTTACTCCTTCTTTAAAAGTTTTGCGGGTTCTGCAAATTTTCGGTTATACTTTCAGCATGATACATTTTTTCTTGTCTTTAACACAGATAACGTGTTTTTTACGTGATAAACCAGTAAGTTATGCTTTAAAGTAAATCAGCTTTAATTTTTTCAATGTTAAACTTTTTTTTAACGTTATAAGTTTTTATCTTTACAACATTCTATTAGTTATTTTTCATCTAAACTTTTCAAATCCTTTTCAGAATTTAAAGAATGTTTTTAAAATTAAACCTGCAGACGCTAAAGGCATGTTCTTGTGAAAAGTATAAATGATGTATTCGTATAACCAGTTTAATAATTTGTTATGATCTATAAAAATAATAATAGCAAGATAAAAAAAACTTTTTATATACTACGTTTTTAAATTTTCTTAACCCGTGTCATCGATATATTTCAAATAATATAATTGATATATTTCCTGTTTTGCTGTCATTTAATGTTTATCTCTTATTTATAAAAATCATAAATTTGAAACCTGTCAAAATGAAGATTGTAAATATTATGGGATATGACAAAACAAATAAAATAACTTGCGGATTTTTTCCGAACTAACTTTTCATTCAGCAAATTTGCTGAAAACGAATTAAATTCTGCTGAAAAATGACTAAAAGTATTAAAATAATGCATTGTCATCGTGCTCTGAGCTGTTCTGAAAGTTTCAAATGTCTAGCTACTCGGGATGTTAGTTAAAATTCGGTTGCAAGATTTTTACCGGACAAACAAACAAACAAAAAAGAAACCAAGTTAATAAAAACGTAGTAACAAAATGACTTTTTTCTAATAAACTTTAAACATTTTTATTTAAGTTTAAAAATTTAGCCTTCTAACCCTAACTTAGCTAAGAGCTAAGGTACTTTTTCCAAGACGTGACTCCAGCGATAGACGCTCGATGGTAGTCACAGAGGACTGGTCTTCTGAGTTTGTATGTTACCGTTTTCATAGCCGAGCGACTCTGGCTATGATCGCTGGAGTCACAAGCGTCGTTCGCTAAGCGGTTGCAGCCGCCAGCTGCAGGAGCAGTCATTGTCGCTGGAGATCCCTTTATAATTTTGATAATTTATCAGTTGAGGCTACTCCAGCGATAGTCATAGAGGACTCCTCTTCTGAGATTGCATGTTACCGCTTTCATAAACGAGGAACTGTAGCGATGATAACTATAGTCACTAGTGTCGATCGCTTAACGATTGCAGCCGCCTGCTACAGGAGCAGTCATAATCGCTGGAGATCCCTTTATAATTTTTTATACCAGCGACTATTACTAAAGTCGCGTCTAGGGAGACGCACCTTTATTCATTAAAATTATTAATATAGTTTTACTTTTGCAATGTTTTTATTGCTTTATAGTTCTCTTAGGGCTAGTATAGTCTTCATCTCTTTTTATAAATTTGCTGAAATGCCATGGAAATGTTTAAGCCTATTGCTGGAAATTCAAATATTTGTAGTTCTGCTTATTCTCGTTGATACATAATCTTCGTATAACCTTTTCGTTTGCTTATGTTCTCTGTGGGAGGGATCGTCCTCTTCTATGAAACTGTTCCTACTTAGATTAGGTTTAACTGTTCACAATCTTTTAAAACATATTGCTACTTAATTTGTTGCTAACTTTTAAAACTTTTTTTTTTATATCTCTTCCTCAACTGATAATTTCACTTTCCAAACTAATGATCCTTTTTTACTTTTTTCCCCCTTCCAGTTACAATTTAACTTTTACTTCATTTCATCTTACACCCCGTAGAATCAGTTAAAATAAGGTGATTAAAAAAAGGGGGGAGGGGCGCGTAGAAAAGTAAAAAAATAAGGCAAAAATCCAGAAAAAGTAAACAACAGAAAAAAACGGTCTTCTCCTTCCAACTAATTAAACTTTTCTTTCGACGAGTTCTTCCTTACTTTTTGGGGTTCAGGAGGAAAAGAAAAAAAAAAGTAAAAACTTACTTCTGATCCTTTACTTGGTCTGCCCAAAAGCCTTCTACTGTTTAAACGTTATTGGCTAATCTCATTGGGAACTAATGTGGAAGGGGAAATGTTGACTGGAATTGGTTTCATGGAAGTTTTCAAGGGCTTTTACTTGTCTAATCCTGCTATTTAGGATGTGCGAACACTTACTTTCTTCTTTACTTCTTTCCTTTAGTTTCTGTTTAATCAGCTTGCAGGGGGGGGGGGGGGAACAACTTTTACTTATAAAAATAAAATTGTAAATGATTTGGCAAAGAAAAAATATGTATTTAGTTGTAAACTATTTCAACCTTATGAGAAGCCAATAAAATGTTAGTATAGAATGTCAATAAAGGTTTATGAAACTAAAATGGTGGAGGATAGAAAAGACAAAAAATTATAAATGTCCAGTCATGCACCATGATTTAATGAGCGAATTTTTAAAGGAATCTGCGTATTATTGGATTATGATAATATAGGGAAATTTTGGTTTAGAATTTGTATGGGTGAAAAAATGGTACACAGGACACAGGGGTACGGCACGCCGTACCCTTCTGCGGCGTGCTTTTGTACGCCGCGGCGTACAAAAGTCAAAATAGTATTTACCCATCAAGATGAATGTCGTTAAAAAGCTCTTTTAAGAGTACAGTAATTGTTGTTATGTACACATTTATCATATTTTCATATAAAAGGTAGGCAAAATGGAAAAAACATGCTTTTATGATATTTTTGACCCTAAATGGTCAAAATTTGACCCCTTAATGGACCCCAAAAAATCTGGCCAACGAACTCATCCTTTCTTTTGATATTANATATTATTAAATAAAGATAATAGACAAAATAATTTTACACCATAATGCTTGGTGTTCAATGAAATATTATCCTTTTATCATTTTTGAGAATATATTAAGGCTGACATAAAAGCACATTTCAACGCGAGTTCTTTATGCACCGCATCACTAGTTATTATTACTTTCTCACATTCCTCATATATGCAGTATATACAGGGTGGTCCAAAAGTCCCCCCCCCCTCTTAACTTTCGAAATTTTTGAGACAAATTAATGAAACTTAAGGGATCCATACCATGTAATGGGAATTTCGTTTGCATTCACTCGCGCTCTTCGGGCAACCACCCACTTTGCCCCCAGGCCACCCAACTTCAAAATTACAAATTGAAGTGAATATTTTTGATAGCAAATTTATTTTTATTCTACAGAAAAAAAAAATTAAATTTTAATTAAATATATTTGTCTGTGTTCTAATGTATTAGCTTTAAATTTAGTTTTATCTCCTGCAATTGAAAAATCTTGAACTTTTTAAAATATGATATAATATGAATAATGAATGTTGCACTCTTTTAATATGAAATAAACTAAAAATATAGTTTTCTATTACATTGGAACTAAAATATAGAATATCAATAATATGTTACTAAAAAAAAAAATACTACAGAGTGAGGACGCTAAAAATATTTATATAATAAAGTTTGTTACAGTTTTCTCGAGATATATTTTATTTTCGAATGTGTTACCATTTTACGACAAATACTTTTCATAGTTTTCGTAGCTGAAAAGTTATTAAATTTTTACATTACGCTGGTTCGGAGCCTGATAAATATACGTGGAAGGAGTTTATATTTTGCATAATGAAATAGAAATATGTGACGGAATAAAATTCTTTAGAATTTAGATTTTCTTTTTATTTTGTGTTAGTTTAACAGAAGTATTAAACTTTATTTAAGTTTTCATATAAATTTCTAGTGCCAATTTATTTAAATCTTTTTTCTGTTTTGATTTATGCCTACGGAACTCTTTAAGTATTTATTATTACATATTATTCTTAAAGAAACAGATTAATTTATTTACTAACTTATAACAGCTATTTAACTGTAATATCTTTAACTTTACAGTAATATTTGTATTATATTTTCTTTTTAATATTTTAAAACGATCCCTTTTAGTAACCAGCATGTTTTGAACAGCAAAGTGATGTCGGGGACAACCTCTACTTTTTTAGAGGTTGCTGAAATGTTTAATTACAAATCATATTTATTACATAAGCTTATTTATTTAAAAGATTTCAGGGAAATTTCATAATGGAATATGTTATTTTTATTGAATTCAAAAACTACATATATCACATCATTAATATTATACTAAGGGATTGTAGATAATAAAAAAAGCCACATTCGAGTGTTTAATAATTTTGAATAAGTTGGTTTTTCATAGAGGTAGCGTTGGTATAAAGTAAGTTTATACCAACTTACATATATATACATATATTATGTATATGGTGGTAATTTGTATACGGCGTTTAATCCTAAATTTTCAATTTAGAAACAGAACTCCTTATCAGACATTAAGGAACTTTTTTTGAGCTCATGTCTGTCTGTCGGTCTGTCCATAAGAATTTCCGAACCATATCTTAATAGTTATTTACGCAACAAGGGAGAGAAGTATGTTTTCCGGCTCGAGGTTACTTCATTAGCTCCCGAGGCCGTAAGGACGAGGGAGATAACTGTAGTATTAGCTCTCGAGGCTTGCCGAGAGAGATAATCCCGAGAGTAGAAATACTTCGATCCATGTTGCGTATTAAATTTTATCTACGACTAGTGCACCATGGGTAATAGCTATTANGTCCAGACTGCCGAACCGAATAGAGGAAACGAGCCGAGCATTGGTGTCTGCGCATGCCCAGTCTGAGATGCGCAGGCGCACTTTATACTAAGCATGCGCAGAGACCAATGCTCGGCTCGTTTGCTCTGTTCGGTTCGGCAGTCTGGACATAGCTTAAAACTAATGAAGCAGCTTTCGGCTTTTGTAAAGGCATCATTGCTTTCAACTATTTGATTGTTACATAATTCTTCAACATCATATGACTCAACCTCTTCAAATTATTGTCCAATGACAAAATGGACAATGTTAATGGTTTTAGAAAAGCTGTCAGCTGTTTGATAAAGAAACAAGTATTATTATACGTGGAGATACAGTTCCATTACATCCATTAAAATTACAAATACACAAACGCTCTTAGGCTCTTATTCATTTCTTATTAGACAGTCTCTTGTTC
>KZ652161.1:260217-276892 GCA_001010745.2 Gerris buenoi
TCTAATTTAGAACATATTGTGTAAAAAAGTGTCTGACTAGCATCAAGCTAGAATTTTGTGTATAAGTAAATCTTATGGTGCCTTTTAAGAATATGCGGTCGGCTAAGTTCTCCTGCGGGACATAGCTTGGCAATAGGCATTTGAAAAAAAAAAAAAAAAAAACGGTGGATAGCGGCTATGTCCTGCCCTTTTTGGTGAACAGTGTGATTCTCATGATCCTGAGTACGAACTTAGTTAGTAGACCAAAAATCAAGTTGATGGTTGTTTGTCACTTAATAGGTTAGTTAGTCAAATATTACTCCAAATCGAAGAGTGTTACTCCAAATGAAATCGAAATATTACTCCAAATGAAAGTTGTCACTATTAAGTGACAAACTAACATCAACTTGATTATTGGTCTACTAACTAAGTTCGCACTCAGGATCATGAAAATCACATTGTCCGTCAAAAAGAGCGGGACATGGCCGCTCTCATCCAGTTTTTTTTTTTTTTTTTAAATGCCTATTGCCAAGCTATGTCCCGCAGACTAACTTAATTTTTAAAAGGCACCAAAAGATTAATTTTAACACAAACTTCTAGCTTGATGTTAGTCAGAAACTTTTTTTCACGCCATCTCCTGGACTATTAGTTGTTAGTAGTGGTTAAACATGTATATAATCTGGATTTTTTTATCTTTCAGGTCCAGGTGGAGTCTCAAGGATTCTCAGTTTAAAGCAGACTAGTCAACCCGTATAGACTGGTGAGTGTCCATATCCACTTTGTAAAAATTTTAATAGTTTAAATTAAAAGAAAAGTATATTTTTTTCTGAAAAGGAAATAAAGACAAGTAAAAGCAAGAAAGTAAAAGTGTAGGAAAGAAAAATATCTTTTAAAAAGCAAAGACTTATAGGCTGTGGCCCACTTACAAACCGTATGTTTCTTGGCTACGTACCAACATTATACGCTTCGCTTCTACTTCTTACTTCTCCTGACCTACTGACTACAGATACTTCCATATATATCCTTCCATGTGACAACTACAATGAGAAACATATACAAAACGTGTAGCAACACAAGGGATAAAGTAATGATCAGAAATCCCTGCAGAGCAACTGGGTTAGGTATTATATTTTGGACCGAATTGTGAGAAGTTTTTTTTGCTTAAGTTTTTCCTGAAACTAGGTCTTTATTCTTTTGTATGTCGTCTTGGCATCGCCGTAAAGTTGTCTCTTGTTTCCTTTTTATATATAGCATTTTTATATATATTTTGTGTTTTCTTTGATTTTTTTATTATTATTAATATTTTTTTTTCTTCTTTTTATATTAATAAAATGTTAGTTGTTACAAATCAATATGATCTGAATAACACTATAGAGTCAGTGTTCTTACAATTTATTTGTGTTCAGGAATATTTGTTGGTTAATTGCCACTTTTCGTTGACTCTTAAAGTTTACTTCCTTTTTAGGGTTTCGAGGTCGTCCTAGAAACCCTTATGCTTTTGGTAGTTCGTCCGTCCGTCACATCTTGGTGTATATCTCCCGACATACTGGAGCTTTAGACGAAATTTGGTATATAAGGTAAACTTTTTTGCCCAAAAACAGAAAACCTATTGCTAACTTATACACTCCAATTTTCTGCGATTTGCGATCAATTGCGAATAGAACCGGATTTGGATTAGATGGTCCATAGCGAAACGGACGAACTAAGCAACACTCAGCTATCGGACTTCATAAAGGTAGAGAATATTGATAATAAGCTCATAATAATATCCATTTCGGCCAAAAAAGTTTATAAAACTCATGCTGTGTTTCTTCGTGTTTGAAATAGACAATGATTGTGCTTGTGGACAACTTATAACTAATATTTCAATTGTTGACTTATTTCGGGACCAAATGAAACGTCTCACGGGATCCCGCGGGCTTTAGAATGATTGACAGTAGAACAATAGATTAATGAAATATATAATTAAAAAAAAAACAAAAAAAAAAAAAACAATAATTTTCATTAAAGTTTTGTAAATAATTGACTAGAAAACAGTAGATTAGGGAAATACTAAAAATTAATGGTTTTCCTTACATATGTCAAAATGATTGACAAGAGAACAATAGATAAAACCTATTGGGGATTAATGAAAATCGATAATAATTGTCTTCACAGGTGTCAAAATAATTAATAAGAGAACAATATATTTTAAACAAAAGGGAATAAATAAAAAGTATTTTTTTTCTTCATGGATGTCAAAATGATTACTTAAAGAACGATAGATAAAACAAATAGGGAATGAATAAATATATTTTTTTTTCTTTACAGGTTTAAAATGATTGACAAAATAATAATAGAATTAAATAGTACCCCAAGGAAGTATCCTAGCCCCAATTCTATATTCCCTTTACACAGCTGACATTCCTGAACATCCTCATACCACTTTCACATCCTTCGACAAAATAATAATAGAATTAAATAGTACCCCATGGAAGTATCCTAGCCCCAATTCTATATTCCCTTTACACAGCTGACATTCCTGAACATCCTCATACCACTTTCACATCCTGTTACAAAACAATATGATCTGAATAACACTATAGAGTCAGTGTTCTTACAATTTATTTGTGTTCAGGAATATTTGTTGGTTAATTGCCACTTTTCGTTGACTCTTAAAGTTTACTTCCTTTTTAGGGTTTCGAGGTCGTCCTAGAAACCCTTATGCTTTTGGTAGTTCGTCCGTCCGTCACATCTTGGTGTATATCTCCCGACATACTGGAGCTTTAGACGAAATTTGGTATATAAGGTAAACTTTTTTGCCCAAAAACAGAAAACCTATTGCTAACTTATACACTCCAATTTTCTGCGATTTGCGATCAATTGCGAATAGAACCGGATTTGGATTAGATGGTCCATAGCGAAACGGACGAACTAAGCAACACTCAGCTATCGGACTTCATAAAGGTAGAGAATATTGATAATAAGCTCATAATAATATCCATTTCGGCCAAAAAAGTTTATAAAACTCATGCTGTGTTTCTTCGTGTTTGAAATAGACAATGATTGTGCTTGTGGACAACTTATAACTAATATTTCAATTGTTGACTTATTTCGGGACCAAATGAAACGTCTCACGGGATCCCGCGGGCTTTAGAATGATTGACAGTAGAACAATAGATTAATGAAATATATAATTAAAAAAAAAACAAAAAAAAAAAAAACAATAATTTTCATTAAAGTTTTGTAAATAATTGACTAGAAAACAGTAGATTAGGGAAATACTAAAAATTAATGGTTTTCCTTACATATGTCAAAATGATTGACAAGAGAACAATAGATAAAACCTATTGGGGATTAATGAAAATCGATAATAATTGTCTTCACAGGTGTCAAAATAATTAATAAGAGAACAATATATTTTAAACAAAAGGGAATAAATAAAAAGTATTTTTTTTCTTCATGGATGTCAAAATGATTACTTAAAGAACGATAGATAAAACAAATAGGGAATGAATAAATATCATTTTTTTTTTCTTTACAGGTTTAAAATGATTGACAAAATAATAATAGAATTAAATAGTACCCCAAGGAAGTATCCTAGCCCCAATTCTATATTCCCTTTACACAGCTGACATTCCTGAACATCCTCATACCACTTTCACATCCTTCGCAGATGACAAATGTATTATTTCATCTCAGGAATCTCTACAGATTCTGACCATGTACAACACCATATCATTCTTCTTGAATCTTGGCTGAAGAAATGGAGAATAAAGATGAACCAAAGTAAAAGTAACCACACCACCTTCGCTCTGAGACATGGAATCTGCGAACCTGAAACCCTAAACTAAATCTCTATTCCTCATTCCATTACAGTCCGTCTTGGGTTACACCTTGATCAATGTATAACTTAGGCGCACCACACAAAACTTAATAAAACAAAGAAAAAAAATCGGGTACAGGGTACCTCGGAACTTTTCCTCACTTAAGAGGCCACGAAAGTGGCCTCTCCTGCTGCTTTGCAGCAGGAGGATGCAGACGTGGTCAGTACTTGGATGGGTGACCGTTCTGAACTAGCTGATTTCTTATCATTCTTAAAAAAAACCTTATTTTTAATACCTATATTTTATTTACTTATTTGAAGTTTGGCGGTATTTTGACAAACCTTGAAGTCATCAAAATTATCGCACTAATAAATAACTATATTCACTTATAACTTTTCATAGAATAGAATAGAATTTCATCGGGTTTTTTTATATTTGTTCCTTAATTTATTCCGGTTCCAACGATATGCTATAAGTCAAAAACCTTTATCTAATTTCAGTATTATTAACCATCAAAGTTTAAAAATTAAAAAATTTATAACTTCAAAATGGCGGCCAATATCAAAATGAAATTTGGCGGGCTTGTTTGTCATACAGAGAGGTACATCCGTGCCAAATTTCAACTCGATTAGGACCATTTTCGATTTATTACGATTTTTTTAAATTTTTGCAGACTTAGCAAACTGGGTTCAAGATGGCGGAAAAAGTTGATTTTCCGGGCGGCACAACTACAGGTTAGGACTGATTTTTCTGCCAAGTTTCAACTCTCTAGGTTAAATACCTTGGGCGCTACGATGATAACACACACACACACATACATCATGCTGAAAACCACTCAGGAGGTCTTAAAAACACCTAAAACGGCTAATTCCGTTGAAATCTCGAAAAAAAAAAAAAATGTTGGTGAAAACAATACTTTTCCTACAATGTATTAGTAGTGAGAAAAAGTAAAAAGAAACAGGAAACTAACCGTCGTTATAAACTTTTTCACCCGCTCTTGCATTACAAATTACAACAGTATACATAATAAACTTCTTATTTATAACACCATAGTAAAACCCATATGGACATATGGCATCGAATAATGGGATTGTACCAAAGTAACAAGCACTCTAACTCCTACCGTATCCAATTCTTCAGTCTAAAATCCTTTGGAAAATTACTAATGCTCCCTGGTTTGGTTCCAATCTCATCCTTTAATACGACCTAAAAGTACTTTTTTTTTCTGTGGTTGATCTCTGGTGCGGGTGATCTTCCGATCATTCTAATTCTTTAGTCCGTAACTTCTCTTCTAATTCCATTCCTAGAAATCCTCCCCGGCGACTGAAAAGGCAGTGGCACGCGATTTTTTAAATTAAATTAAATTTTGGATAGCATATTGTACCCATGTCATAAATTGTGAGTGCTGTCAGTTTCTCACATCATGATTGCCATGCTATTATATCAAGAATATTATTATTACTTATAACAATGTACTCTTGTAGGTGTAATATACAAATAAAACGAACAAAAAAGAGAACCAACAAATCAAAACAAACATTTATTTTTATTGGGATACATTTGGTTGTTCTAGCTTAGCAATAACAATAATTTTGAGGTAAATCGTCAGAGTCTAGACTGCTCGATTATATTAATGATGCAGGTGAGAATTAGCTTGTAATCTTCCCACTCATTTCTTCATCTATCTTCTAACTTACTTTATATTTTATTTGATTTGTTCCTTATTTAGTTTACGGTGTTCTGAGACCATTAAATTGTTAATCGGAAGCTTTTTTTTACAAAAGTAAAACTACTCAAAATATGTTGTTCTAAAAAAAATATTATTGAGTTTTGATCAATTTCCCTAGTAATTTAATCAAATATCCATTTTAATCGTAATATAGTGGCGCATGTTTATAGGTATAGTAGTAAATTAATGGTGTCTCACGGAGACCCATCCTCTAGTAGCAACTTTTACTTAGCTTTTCATCTAAAAAACTTGGCTCTTTACTTCATTTTGTAATTAAAATCGTCCATAACAACTTTTAGAATGCAGTATAGATAAGAAATTATTTGTAGATCAATAAAGGAGTTTAAGGCCCCTTTTGCAAAAAGTTTTAGCTCCATAAAGTTGCTCTGAAATATTTCTTATTTGCAAAACATTCATAGTTATTTATATATTTCATTTGATTCCCACAAAACTTTGATAAGAAATTAACTATTGCACCCATTCATTTCTCATCATCATAGGGACAAACAGTTTTTTATTAACATCTTTACCTTAAAGTATTCGTCCGATTTTGAAGAAATATAGATGGTTTGTTAAAAACAGCCCATATTATATTTACTTGAGGCGTGAGCGAAAATTTAATATTCCGTATTTCATAAATTGGTCCTTTTATTGGTTGGTTGGTTGCTTACCACCAGCTTCTGTAAAGGGACGACAGAGACGCTTCCCAGATAGGTCTATCTTGTCAGAGACGCTTCCCAGATAGGTCTATCTTGGCAGAGACGCTTCCCAGATAGGTCTATGTTGTCAGAGACGCTTAACTTGGTCCTCAGGGATTTGTTGCTCTCGGAACACACGTATTTATTTATTTTCTCCCTTCATGTGAGGCGTCTCCTTCCTCGATGTTCTCTGCATTCATATCCTGCCATATATCAGACTCTCGTTGGGATTATTCTGTCATCCATTCATTGAGCATATCTGTACCATCTGATCATGGCCGTCTTTAATAATTTCTTCTAAAGGTCTTTCTCCAATTACTAGTCTGATGGTTGAATTCCTAACCAACTCTCGCTTTGTTGTCCCTGATACTTTCCTGGGATATCTCATTAGAATAGCTTGAAGGTGGCTAAACACTTTTAATTAAGTGCCCATGACTCGCTGCTATACGTTATTGTTAGAACATATACTGTTTTATGTATGAAAGTTTCATTTTCGTTTCCTTTGAAACCTCTTTTTTTTCAATTAAAACCAGGGACCAAGCGCACAAAAAACTTTACAACCCCCTTCTCTACCTTGGACTCATTTTTCTTCTCTCGATAACCCCTCCTCTCGACGGAGTCATATCGATGGCACGGTTTCGATTCGGTTTTGTTGAGATCCTTTGTACGATATTTGCCCTTTTATATATTAAAGATCTGTTTATTGAGTAGTACAATCGACTAGCAGCTCCAATACTTTCCTTGATCTCTTCTTTGATTTTTCCATCTTAGCTGATTGCTGCACGTTGGTATTTAAATGTGGCTCATTGCTATGTCCTCTCATTTCCTAAAGTAATTACCTATTAGACTCTTTCTCTTGGTATGTTTTCGGTCATGTCTCCTATTTCAAAATTTCAAAATTTTTGGGCGCGTGTTTGTCAGTCAGTCTGTCTATCCGTCAACAATTTTTGCAAACCAACATATCTTACACACTACTCGTTTGATTAACGTTAAATTTGGATGGTAGGTCATAATTAGCCAATTGATGGTCCTATATTAATTTAAACTTATTCGCCTATTGGTTTCTCTTCCATATTATGTGCACAAACTTTTTTTCTTAAACACCTGTATCTTAAAATTTCCTGTATCTTAAATTTAAATTTCTTTAAATTATCTTAAAATTGTATCTTCCTCTCATTTTTAATAAATTTGGATGGAGTGTTTTAAGAAGCACCAATGGTCCTGTAAGGTGGACTACTGCTTTGATTTTAGCAAGCACGGAAGCTAAGTATATTTAGTTCTTCTTAGAAATTAGAACAGAATTGAAGGTTTGACAGTGTGGAGCTAGTGTCGTGTGCTTACACGTTAACTTTGTATCTGTGTGAGAGGCTATAATCGTGAGAATAGCTATTTCAGCTTTCCAATCTTGATGAAAGTCCTGACTCAACCGACTCGTGATGATTCCTGATCAAAATTGAATCATTAACTTTGATATTGTGAGGATTCATCCCCGATTGAGAGGACTTAGAGAAGTAGCAAGAGAGAGAGACTTTGGCTCCAGATGTCAAAGGTCACTGAGCTCTGTCATAATTATCAAACTGTTGAGTTCCATTCTGTTCTCTAAGTCACATCACACATATTTAGTTTCAATTATACTTTTGAATGTTATTATCTGTCACTAACATTGATCGAAAGATTACTGAGATTTTATTTAGTAGTTGCATGAAGTCCTATCTTCCTGGAGAGGTTTGCTTGAGGAGGCTGCCTCTAGATTATATAAAAAAGCCCTGTTCATACAGCCCCGTGGTCTTAAAAATTACTTTCAATTTCAACCAGTTTTGCGCACATTGCTAAATTGATACTTTTATTCGAGGGGGGGGGGGATGACATCGTTAAAATGTAAGGAGGCCAGAACTTTATTTAATTTATTACCATAAGACAATAATGGGTTGGACTAGCCTAAACGGGGCATCATGTATAGGTATGAAAAAACTGGCACATATAATTAAAGTCTTATCTATATATTGATAAAAAAAATGCACCAATTATGGATTCTTCTTCATTTCATAAGTTTTCTCTCAATACAATTTCCATCTTCAGTCCTCTATTTTGAGACAAAGCTGTGTAGAGGTAGATTTTAAGAATCTTGGGCGTATGTTTCTGTAGTTGATTACCTGGGCTTCGATATAGCATCTGGTTTTTCAAGAGAGTATGAAATGAGAAGAATTCATAAATAATGCAATTTATATCAATATACAGGAAACACTTTAATTATGTATGCATTATATTTGTTAGTATTTGCATTTCTATACATGATGCCCCATATAGGCTAGTCCAACCCAATAATGGGTCATAAAAGTAAATCAATTGTAAAGTACTTGAGAATGCTATGTGCCACACTTGCAGATGTATCGAAATCTAATGTATATTCACAGAGTGACATTCCTCTAGTTTTAAATTTGAAGTGTGCAAAATTTCATAAAGCTTGGAATATAACTGTATATTATTTCTGTAATGGCCTAAATGATAGAAAAAATTATTTATGTATATACATAATAGATGAATAACAAGGGGATGGTGTGTCGTTCCATCAGTTGTAAAAGCCTTACTATTGACGTAAGCAACTTGATTAATGATTAACTTTACTTCCAATGCTTTCAATTAGCAAAAAAGTGGACGGCCTCTTGCCGGATTTGGGAATCGAACCCGGACCTCCCGCGTGAGAAGTATATATAGTTAGTTTATATATATATATATATTGGAACATTTTAATTTTTTTGTGTCTAACAAAAAGAAATACTACCACGAAAAAAATGTACAAGATTAAAAAGCAACTACTTTTTTATATTTTGTTCGATAAATTTAAGCCGTTATTTTTACTTCTCAGGGGCAGCCGTCATTTTCTTTTAACAGGAAATGTTTTCTTATGTTGGAGGTGTGTTTGACTGCGTTTCACAGCCGGCTCAAGGTTTATATAATCTTGTTACTTTGTGTTCTTCAGCTCTTTTGTTTATAAGGTATAAAGCCTCCCGGTTGTTTTGCCTCTTTGTATCCTGTGTATCCTTTTTCCTTTCTGCCATTGTTTAACCTTGTCTTATTCCTGTTTTTTACTTTTTTTTCGTCCTTTTTAGAAAAAAAGGATTGTAACAGGATCGTGTTCTGTATATATGTTTTTCGTGTTTTTCCTCCTTCCTTCTTTTCCCCCCTTCTCTTTACAGATTCTTTCCCCTAGAGTAAGTTGTCCCCCCTTACATCCCCCGTTTTCACCCCCACCCCCTTTTTTTAACCGTTATACCACGGAGAGAAAAGAAAAAAAAAATCCCGGTTAAAGTTTTTTTTTTGTCTTTTTTTTTTTTATCCGGGATTGATAAGGCGACAGTGCATGCTCTCCCCAGATAAATACAGGTGAATTCTTTCTACCTCAAATCTGCCGCCGTTTTCCCTGTTCCCTCCTTTCTAAAAACCGCCTTTAAAAGAGGTTTTTTAAAGAAGCTCCCATGAGACTCGAAAGGCAAACGGTAAGGTAAAATAAAAAAAGCTTCCGCTTTTTTTCATAGAAATCCCAAAAGAGGAATAAATCAAATGGTCACATGTCTTTTTTTTATCTACTCTATTTTTTCCGAATTTCTTTCTCTTGGAACTTCATCCATTAAAATTAAAGTCAGTTGGGATACTTAAAGGTAATCAATAACAATCGATTATTACTAGGCATCGCGTGGCTCTATCATTAAAGCGAGCGTATAGTAATAAAAATATGTATTGAATATTGAAAAAATAAATAATCACTAGTGATGCGGTGCATAAAGAACTCGCGTAGAATGGTGCTTTTATATCAGCCATACTATGCTCTTAATAATGATATTAGAATAATATATCAGTAAAACCTGACATTCTTATTTAATGTGAAAAGACCATTAACATTATATTTGTCCCTTATCTTTATTTANTTGTATATAAAATATATGAAAAGATAAAGGAGTTTAACTAATTATTGTTAATGTTTTTTCATTTTTAGAAAAGATTGAAAATGACCTTAGAGAAGGGTCGAAACGTCTCTGAATAAAAAAAAAATATATGAAAACTATAAGTTTTTGAGTATTTATTAAACACCTGGGGAAAAGAATCCGTCAAACAGAATTAACATATGATAGTAATTATTAATTAAATAAAGTTATTGTAGGCTCGCTTCGCTCGCCTGTTAATACAGTAAGCATTGTAATTATTTAATCAAATAAAAGTAAGCTCGCTACGCTCGCCTTTTTGATTCTTAATTTGAAGTAAATATTGATTAAAAAAATGTATTGCAGATTCGCTGCGCTCGCCTGTTGATTCAGCATTTGTGGTAAATATTTATTGAATAAAGTTATTATTGGCTCACTACGCTCACCTGTTTATACAGTAAATATAGTAATTATTTAATCAAAATATAGAAGGCTCGCGACGCTCGCCTGTTTATACTGTAAATATAGTAATTATGTTGTTAATCACTCAGTACAAACCTGTTTTGTTTATTATTATATGTCAGATCCTTTGACACATTAAGTCATGTGTTAAAAAATATTAATTTATAAATTGTGTTCTGTTGTGCTACGAGTATATTCAAATATATTAAATATGTTACATTGATTAAATCTGGTCTTGTGACTCATATAACTACAGGTTATGAAGCCCAGACAGAAGTATGTAAGTATTTATACCCAGTTAAACTTAAACAATAATCAATAAAATTTAAGAAATTAGTTTTTTTTTTCAAGAAAACAAATATAGCTGTCAAAAGTCAAAATAAAAAAAAGTAAACAAATAAAATGTCTAATTCCGTAAATTTCAAAATTGAACCTTTGAGAAAAGACAATTACGATACCTGGCAAATTCAAGCACAAGCCATACTAATTAAAAGTGGATTATGGGAGTTTGCATCTGGTGAAATAACTAAACCAAGAACAGATGATAAAGAAATCGCTCAATGGAATAAAAATGATTTACACGCAAGAGCTGATCTACTTTTAATAATATCCCCTTGAGTATTAAAACAAATTAAAACTTAGTAAAAAAACAAAAAGTAGTAAAACTTCAAAAGATGTATGGAACACTCTCAAAAATATATACCAAAGCAAAGGACCTGCACGAAAAGCGTCTCTTTTAAAGAAACTGATCCTACATAAAATGAAGGAGGGAAACAGTGTACGTGAACACCTTAATGAGTTTATGGATGCTGTGGACAAATTAGAAGAGATATTATCCCCTTTTCAATTACATATTATAAAATATAATAATTTTATATATTGACTTCACTTAGCAAAAACTTCTGATTGTATCAAGTTGAAATATTACATGCTTGTTTCAATTGTACTTTACACGATGTGTATGAAATTTTATTAAAATTGTTTGATCGAGATCAAACTACAAGCTTTGGTGATCTGTTTACATTGCTCACACATAACCACACCATACGCTTCCGCGGTACTTAGTGCAGTATCAGTAGTGTAAAATATCAGCAGTGAAGAGTTGCTGTTACGGGGGGTTAGTGAAAAGGTCCTCAATTAGGCCTAATTGCTAAGTTCCAACAAGTGGTTCCTTCTACCCAACTAGTTCTAGGACTTACTACTGCTGCTGCTGGAACTTTAACATTTTTTAATCTCATTTAGAAAAGCTATGTGTCGTACACATAACTTATCAATTTAAAATAAAATATTATTTTGAATATTTACTAAATGAAGAAAGGTTTTGTAACGAAGGAAGACGTGGGTTTATCTGTAGACACGTCCTTGCCTTACATTGGTTAATTAAATGGCCTTAAATTTGACCGATAACTCAGTTTTCCGCTAGGTTTTGCCCCCAGGTTTACTTATTTTACAGGGAATAACGAGGGGTCTTGGTGGAGGCAAGCTAGGCCTATGCTTTAAACGTGAGAAGAATTCAATGAACCTCTTTCTTTTTTTTAAACAAAAATCAACATTTTCTGAACGAAGAACACAGTTGTTATCTTCTTCGACCAAAATAAAGGGAAAAATATCTTCCAAAACCACATAAAATTTTGTAAAAATTATTTTTTGTTTTTGCTTCCGACTTCTAAGGTAACGGAAGGTGTGTCATCATTCTGAAGAACGAAAATATTTTATATTTTATGTCTCCGATTTCAAAAATTCTAGAAAACAGAAATCCGTTTCAGACATTAGGGAACATTTTTGGTTCCATGTCTGTCTGTCGGTCTGCCTTTCGCACAATTTTGTATGGTAGGTCATAATTAGCTGATTGTTGGTCCCATATAAGTTTCAACCTTCTGCGTTCGTTTTTTTTTCTTTTTCACATGCGCACAAACATACATATATTTTCACCTATAGCTTCAAAATTACTTATCTAATTGGTATGAAACTTTTATAGTTTATCCCAAGTAACCTGCTGATAGCCCCAGATTACTTATAACTATCTGCACTCTTGAACTTTTGCTAAATTGATACTTTAATTCATGTAAGAAATCAAAACAATTTTGAAAGATTAAAAAAGGGGAAACAATTAAACAAATTAGACATCAATGGCTTGTAAAAGCATAAAATCAATAAAATTTGTGATAGGATGCGAGGAAGCTATGTTATAAAATATGACATAGTTGTATATTTTATTTTCATTAAACTAGGGGGCTCCGCACCCTACTCGCTTCGCTCGTCAACCCCCGAAAAGCGGCCGCTACCACGTCGAGGCACTCTAGAGTGAAGCATTAAAATTTATCTCATGTTTCTTTTCAATGATGACTAAAATACGCAAGCTGTAAAATATCACGTTAGCTGTAGAAATCTTTATTTCTTTAAACTTTTATAACTTTTTACAATTTTACATAAGCCTATAACCTATGTAATTCTACGCAGAATCTTTTTTATTTGAAAAATGGTTGATATAAATTAAATAAAAGTATATAAAGAGACGTACTTCATCTTTATTGCGGTAACAAAACATTGATTAACAGTCAAAGAAAAAAAAAAAATAAATAAAAAAAAAAATAAAAAAAAAATAAATTTGTTAAAGATAAATAACTTGAGAAAGTGATTAGGTAGAAAAACACAAATAATCTAATTTTTGAAAAATTCGTAAGCGTATATTATAAATGCGTGAGGCTGCAACCAATTCGACGTGGCCACCATGTTTCTTATTTTGTTTCATTAAATTATAATAATCAACATCTGAGTTAATATTAACTTCGTAGATATCGGAATTTAAAATAAATGAAGAATAGGAGGCCCAGTCAGAGATTAGGTATATGGGATACGACTTCTAATCGAATATTATTCATTAATTGTTCTTGTCCATAAATAAAATATGACAATGCTCTAAGCCCTAAATAAACAATTGCCATCTGGAGTAATGTTGACTAAAAACCTAGTTTCCGATAAGGAAAGTGCTGAAAAGTACTGTTGAGAAAGTCCTGAGAAGGACTGATTTAGCGATTTTTTTTTGCAAGGTGTGTGCATAGTTATGGAATTAAAAGGGTAGTAGGATAGTGGCTGAGGTGGGGGTAGGCGCACTAATATCTACTTTACTTTTCTCTCTGACATTTTAATATACCTACTCTCAAGTTACGCCTTCCAGGCTTTCCTCTTCTCGGACGAATATATATCTCCCTCACTCTGTCTACACAGTTAGTATTATGTCACTCTCAAAATCTCCCTTTCCCCCCGGACTCATCCCTCTTCTAGGGAAGATCTCCTAACTCACTCTACTCTCAGTTAAGTATGTCACTCTCACTGAATTTGTCTGTTTACAAAACTTTTTTTAATTATATAGATAGATAAATCTTCAACGTACAATAAAGTTACTATTTGTAGAAGTAAACTTAACATCAATTATTTTAAAGTTTTTCAAATTTGCTTTGTTGGCCGTGGCGCCAATAATTGTTTTGAAGTTGCCTTTCATTTGTATTAAGGGCAACTCCAGAACTAGAATAGCATTATTACTTATGATGCTCCTAAAAACGTGTAATGTCTAACTTATAGAAAAAAGGATTTTCATTTCTACTTTCTAATTTTTCAACTTTCTGTAGCAAATTTGAAAAGAAAACCTACCAACAAAAACATTTTATTCGTGTATATTAAAAGCGACAAGACCAAATGAAAATTATATTAATTATATAAAAAGATTATGAACAATGTATTGTTTTCAGCATAAAAAAATAAGGAACTCTTAGTAAATATTTTGATTTTATTTAAGATAATATAAATTCTAAAGACAAATTGCGGTTCAGCGGAGCGTAAAGTTGCCGCAGCACTGCGGAATAAGAGCTGAAACTCGTTTGTCAGTCTACTAGAATTCAAAGTTTATTGTTAAAGTTTGTTTGTAGAAGAGAAAAGGAGGAGGAGTAATTAGGTTAGGGTGTAGTAGAAAGTGCCAAGAAATGTTTGGACGATGTCCGAAATCACTTGGGCACCGTGGAATCGACTCTAACGAGGTGAGATGGTCTTGGACTCCATCCTTCTCAGAGGTGACGGTGGATAGAGCTAAGGTTTTGTTGGATAAGGGACCGTGTTGGGTTCAGCAGGTTAGGTCCTGTGTCTGGGTGCCGTTAGAGGGTGCCCTATGTTTGGCGCCCTACGAGTTGGCCGAGGAATTTGGCAACGATACAAGGTTCCCTTTAAGCAGTTCTTCCTCGGGCTGGTTTCCCATGCCTTACAAAGATTTAACACTGACATCTCCGCTTCTTCTTCTTATACTTTTTTTTCTTTTCTATTCTCCTTATTCTTCGGGTCTTTATTCCTCGAGAAAAAGGGAGAGATATATCTAGGCTACCTTTCTTTTGTCAGAAAACATGTCCCAGTTATAAATCCTTAACAGAATTTCAGCTCTATTCAGTTGGAATAGTTTCTCTTTGTTCGAGAACCGACCGATGTTTTGTCTTAATCAGGTCTAGCTTGACTAATGGCCTCTTTAACTACCATCTAAGAACTTACTTTCATTAACTCAGCATTAAAAGAAAAATCTAACAAAAACTCTTCATTGATTCCAAAGCAAATTACTTTAACTGCGGCTCTATAAATATGTATTACTCTTTTAAACATATATATTTAACTTATCGTTTTAATTATAATCAAATTATAATTACTATTTACAAAGGGAGACAGACAAAGAAAAATAGACATTGGCTAGAGCACCCGCACTGGAAATATGAGGAGGTCCATGGTTCGAGTCCCGGCGCTGCAGTCCAACTTTCTCTGTCTGTTTCCCTTTTTAAATATTAATTAAAATTTGATTTAAATTTAAATTTAAACGTTCCGTAGTATGAATACTACCAAAAACTTAAAAATTGAATTTCTAATTGATTGTACTAGGTACAGGTACTAATTGGGCACTTTATAATTACAAGCGTTATTTCTCGGTCTAGTTCTATTGTCGTTTATGTTGACTTCTAGACTTGTAGAAAAATTGTAAAACCTTATTTGGGACTAGGTATCGTTATCAACAGAGGAAATCATTCACCAGTGTAGCTTAATTGGCTGGGGAGACAGGGTAGCAGAGCGTGTTAAGGCGCTTGCTCAGCTATCACTAAGTTGAGGTAACTCGAGGTCGTGGGTTCGATCCCGTACCATGATACTCTAAATTGCATCAATGAATCGCGGATGGTGCAGGGCGAGGGACACCCTTTATGGGGACTCCTCCCCCACTCTTTGATGTGGGTCCTATCCGTGTCATGATAATGTAATTGGTATCTATGGTTCGAGGACGGAGCAGGGCGAGGGACACCCATTATGCGGACTCTTCCCCCACGCTTTGACGCTCGCGTATATAGCTTACTAATGACCACACCATTCTCGCTTCGGCGGTACAATGTACAAATGTATGATGTGTGAAGTAGCTGGAACTCTCTACAACGGGGCGTAAAAAGGCCTAAGTGATGGCCTAATTGCAAGGTTCGATCAAGTGGTTCGTTTTACCCGTTCTAGTAGGAATTACTAGACTACTAAAAGTCACATAAATTGGGTAGTAACAAAAATTAGGAAAACTATGCATACTATCCTAAGAATACGAGGTTTTGCCAGTTTACAAATATTAAAAGTGCTTTACCATGCGTTCACAGAATCTATTCTAAGTTACTGTATACTTGCCTAGGGGAGCGCTTCTACAACTCACTTAGACCAAGTTAGAATCGCATAAAAAGCCATTATAAAAATATGTCTAAAAAAACCAAGACGACACCCGACTAACAAAACTTTCTCGGACTTCAACGTCCTACCACTCGACTTACTTTTTAAACAAGCAGTATTAATAAATTACTTTAAAAATGGAATTAAACTAACAAGACAAAACGACTACTCGACCAGATCACACACTCAAGGCAAAGTACTGACTCCATTCTGCAAAACCAACAAAAAACAGAAACATGCTTCATACTTGGGACCACATTATTATAACCAACTACCACACTCACTTCAACAGATAAAATCATTAAATTTGTTCAAGAGCAATTTAAAGAAATATATCTTTAATATCATCTAATACAA
>KZ652161.1:314780-331785 GCA_001010745.2 Gerris buenoi
CAATTAATACAGTTGTGTAAAGAATCACTTTCTACGAATCTAAACAGAGATGTAATGTTTATATTACATATTAATTGTAGATAAAATATAATAGATGTATTTATTTATTTTTGACGGCGCCATGGACAATTTGGTCATATATATACACCTTCCTTATATTTATATCTTACTTAATAAATAATGTAGATTAAATAGATAGAATAAATATTACCTTAATATTTATAAATTATTCGGATTTCTCGTGAAACCTGCGTCCTAAAGGGTTTTAAGTCCGACGTTTCGTTCACTACTGGATACATATTCAGGGGTCTGGTGTATCGTCGTGTTAACTTGTGGACTTAGTAGTAGTAGTCTAGTACTTCCTACTAGGACGAACCTTTTGTTCGAACCTTGCAATTAGGCCATCACTTAGGCCCTTTGTACGCCCCGTGGTGGAGAGTTCCAGTTACTTCACACATCATACATTTGTACATTGTACCGCCGAAGCTAGTATGGTGTGGTCATTATTAAGCTATATAAGCGAACGTCAAAGCGTGGTTGAAGAGTCCCCTTAAAGGGTGTCCCTCGCCCTGCTTCGTCCTCGAACCATAGATACCAATTACATCATCATGACACGGATCGGACCCACATCAAAGAGTGGGGAAGAGTCCCCATAAAGGGTGTCCCTCGCCCTGCACCGTCCGCGATTCATTGATGCAATTTAGAGTATCATGACACGGAGTCGAACCCACGACCTCGAGTTGCCTCGACTTATTCATAGCTGAGCAAGCGCCTTAACACACTCGGTTTCTCTGGCTCCCACTTGTGGACTTAAAAGAAGAACGTCGTATTTCTACAGGTTTTCTTGAACGTATATGATATATCTGGATTTCTTGGGTGTTCCATTTGACATTACATTTTCTTCTTGGAGTATTATTTACTATAGTTAAACTATTATTTTCCGATCTTGTCGTAAAAAATCAAGGTAAGTTTGAGTTACCTTAAGCTTGAGTTCGTTTAAGATTTTAATTTTATCTGTGTCAAAAATCATATTTAATTTTACTTTATAATCATTTGAAACTGACAATGGTTTAAGGAAATTTACATTCCTGATATTAGATTTCAAAGCGCATCCGTTTTATCCATTTAATAATAATTAATTGTAATTTTCGTACGAACTTACCTTTTTAAAAACTAATTACCAAATGTTATTAGTCTCATGTTTTCATCTCTTTACATATATTTTCCCCTATTTCTTCTGTAAATTGAAAGATAAATCGTTTTAACTATACATTAATCATAATATCAAGGGATATTACCTTTTTGAAAACTCAAGCTTACCTTGATTTTATACTTACGTAAAATACCTGCCGCTATTTCCAATTAAGAATTCAATTTCTTCTTTTAACCCTTTTTGGTTTCACAAATAGAGATGATTTAATCACAATTAATATTGACTGTTTAAAAATTCTTTTTCATCAATATTAAATCTTATATCACAATTTAAATTTACTTGATATTTTAAATATGTATTACCTTGAGCTTATTCTGTATAGTTAATTAATGTTATTTGTGATTTATATTAATTTTTAGAAATATTAGCTTGGTTTTGAAATTTTAAAATTACAGTAAGATCCTGTTTTGTTAGTGTGTTTTAACTATTATATAGTTTAAATTTTAATTCCAATTTACATTTTCAATGAACTATTATAAATTATTATTCAATCTAAATTTAAATGTTTAATTTTTACGTAAATTAATCGAATCGATTTTTTAAAATCTCGTGTACACAAATATACCTTCTAATAATATAATAGCTTTCACACGGGTCTCAGCTTAGAATTACGGGTAGGACGAACCACATGTTCGAACCTTGCAATTAGGCCATCACTTAGGCCCTTTTTACGCCCCGCGGTAGAGAGTTGCAGCCACTTCACACATCATACATTTGTACATTGTACCGCCGAAGCGAGTATGATGTGATCAACAGTGAGCCATATAAATCAGAGCGTCACGCCGAGGAATCGAACCCCACCTCGTTCCACTCATGATTCAGTGATGGCCAAGCAGACGCGGTTTAACCCGCATGGCTACGCTACCTCTCAGAATTAGTGCCTAAGTTTCCTATAATCATGAAGGCAAACCGAAAATAATTAGAATTTATTGAAAATAATCAGGACTATATTATACATCATTCATTCCATTTTTAGGGTCCGTGTGCAAAATTATGGACTCTTATATTTTCCTGCGTGTGTCTCTATCTGTCCGTCCGTCCGTCTGTCGCCTGCTTTCACGGTGACACATTTCGTCCGATCACTTTACAATTTGGTATTATATGTGTATAGTACGTATCCTCACGTCAAACATCATGTTTGCGCAAACATCAAACAGCCCTATACGTGTATGGGAACCTTTAAACTCCTCTATGGGAAGAATTGACATTCCAAAGGTTTGCCAACCAAGACGAGCCAACGCTGGACAGCAGCTTAGTAGTTGAATAGGAGTTTCATTTTCCTCTCCACGAAGCTGACAGGTGGGACTTTCAACCAAGCCTAGCTGCTGCAAGTGTCTGTTGAGACGACAGTGACCGGTTATAAATCCAGTCATAAGATGGCAAATGCCCCTGTTAAGGGCCAATAGCGTTTTAGTAACTTTATGAGAAGATCCTGGTTCAAGCTAATGACTAATTAACTATTCAAGCTAAGCTGATAATTACTTAATTTGTTTCGTAATAAAGAGTTCGGTTTTTAGGTTTCTGTACAGTAAAAAAGAAATCTTATATAACGGCTCTGTCTGTCTGTCTGTCTGTCCGTTGGCTTGTTTCAATTCATAAACTACTATAGCTAGAAACATGAAATTTGGCACACAGGCTCATCTCGGCATTTTAGACAACTTTGACAAATTTTGGAGCTTTTACACTTAATATGTCCAAGATGACGGCCCGGCCAATATGGCGGGTGACTAAAAAAACGTTTTTAGTTACTACGGCATGTTATACATCAATTTAAAGGTCTTGAAGTTTAGAAAAATAATATGCAACTATTAAAATAANGGTTGCTTAAATATCTCTTTCTTTGATTGTTATTTGAGATGCCACAATATTACAGTCTATAAGATTAGAGTTGACGCAATCAAAAGGCGGGAAAATTTTGAGGGAAACGATTTTATTGGTCCCCCATGTTGAATGCAACTTCAGAAAAAAATGCTCTACTCTATCCCTGTTCCACAAAAAAAAAAATAACATGGCAACACTGATTTTCCCTTTTTATAACCCCAAAACTACCTCCACGTTTGTTGTTTCCCGCCATCGATTGTGCCAACTCTAATCTTATAGACTGTAACTTTATTGCTTCAAAAGTTTGAGACAGATTAGATTCCCGTTTTAAGACGTTTTTAGCTGGATGTCTAATTAGTGTGTATGTCTGTCTGTCTATCTGCTTCACGCATAAATCCTACAGTTTTTAAGCTAGACAGTTGTATCTTGGTACAAAAATCAGTTCTTTTTGCTGCCCGATAAAATCATAATTTTGTGACGTTATTAACCCATTTTTAATGAGCCAGCAAATTTAAACATTTTGCGATAATGAATACATACGGAAATTAAGAAATCTGCTTTTAAAATTTTATGATTATTGGACCAATGGTTACAGGTAAATCGTAATGTTAGTTATATTTGGATTTTATTCTGTTGAGTACTTAATATACAATGCATAAATAAATGAGCAAGAATAACACACCATTAAAGTATGTTTACAGTTTATATGTGTTTTATCTATTTCAATATAAAGAGATTTTGTTGTTTGTGCTAGTGCAATATATATAATCTCTAATAAAAGAAAATTTATCTTGTATGTATCTTGTAAAGGTATCGTAGTATAACAATAAATATACTTAATACATAAATATAGCACGTGAACGCATTAGTGATAAGCGCGCGAAGATAATATAAAGTTTGTATGCGTAGAAGAGGGGGTAGGATAGAAGCGCCCCCTTGCTCCAATAGTGGGCGCCTGGGGTTCAGTCAGCTGTTAGACAGCGCCCCAGTAACACCCCCTCCGCGCCTCTTTTCTACGCCCCAATCCACGAGCTCTAAGGTAACCCCTTCATTATCACATAATATAACCTTACTAATATAACTAACATTATATTACCTTCTGCAAATTATGATTGTTAATTTATTTTCTTGTTTTTATTGATTATTAATTTTTATAACAAATTAAGTGTTAATTACATTACTATCATAATAGTTTATCATTATTTTTTTAATTTCATTCTAAAAAGTTGTATATATAATTTTATTATTATAATTATAAAATAATTAACTTTAATATAATGTAATGTAAACTTAAGTAATTAATGTAAACCGAAGTTGTAATTAAATTGTTTGATAATATTGATCAAATAGAATTGTAGCAGGTTCGTTTGAACTTTGCACATGTAATATACAACCACGTTTAGTTAACTACCTATTTTAATATGATTCAATGAAGGACTAGTTGAAATTTGTCGCAAATTAATTCATGTGGGTCTCTTCCTTTGCTTTGTAGTTTAGTACCTTGCTATACGTGGAAAAGCTAATGGCATTAGTGACCTGCGGCGTTAGTCTCTATGAACAAAGAGAATATTATTTAGAAGGCAGTAAGACATAGATTATGTTCAAAGTTAACCATCCTAGATATTTCTCTTGATCCTTACATTTTATTGAAGAGTTTTCACATCTTTATTGAGGAGTTTTATTATCCCTATTGAAGTGTTTGATTCCTTTTACTTTATTGAGTGGTTTCACATTTAGTTCAATGCACTCTAATAATTACCAAACTTCACAATAATTCAAAGTTAATCAACTTTAATCTGAATTAACTACTTGTGTGTTCCTAATTAAATAAAATGTATAATGCTAGAAGCTGAGATAGAAAACATAAGTTGAAATTTTTTTTAGAGATTAAATTTATTTATCGGCACTTAAATGATTATAAAATAGAGAATAACAAGATTGATTTCAAAATATGAATTTTACTTAAATCTTATGCTGTGTGTTATTGTTCTCTTATCTTAATATATCAAGTGATAGATACCATTTAAGAGTGACATATTTGGCACTTTTATACTTAATCACCACCCTCCCCACCTTTATCCTAAGCAATAGTCAGACCTACAAAAGTCACAAAGGTTTGTGTCTTTGTCTATTTAATTGTTGATTAGACTGAGGGATATGATCACAAAATTATTTTACATAAGTGTGATATTCCTTTGTCCCAACGTTCATTGGTGTAAATAACCCTTCATCTAAATAACTAACACAAAGGGATATAGGGGGGTTCTTCAGTAAAAAAGCACCACATACTTAATCACCTTTAGCATTTCCTTCACGATAGTTACTCGAAATGAAGAATTAGTTTTGCCTCTTATGTTTAGTTATGGAATTTTGTTTTTGATCAAATTTATTTTTATGTTTTAAAATTTCATTGCACAAAATTACTCAAAATGTAAAGGTTTTATAAAGTATTAGCATTATGAAAATTCCCAGATATTTCTTATACATTGCTTTCAATTCATATTGAATGTTTCTCTGTAATTCCCCCTCACCTCTTCAATCTCATTATATGTTTATAAAATGTCAAATATTGGGTCTGATTCTGACATACTCATTAAAATGTAATATAATTGAGGCTTTTTCAACTTCCGTAATGATCATATCGGTTATCAGATGTGTAAATATTTTTTGTACCATTTTCNTATATATATATATATATATTCATAAATGGTTGTTACAACCTAATAAGTTGTCACAACTTGCTATTGGTGAAAGAATATTTGCTTTGCATTTCGTTCTCAGGTTTATCATTGAGCGTTACGTAATAGATAACATGTAAACAGACTAATTCAATATTGACTTTCAAGTCGATACTTGTTTTCAAAACTATGTATCGATATATAATTGTTCGATAGTTGTTTTCCCCCTTCGATCATTATTGATACATTAAATGTTTTATGCATATAAAATGTATCTTATTATTCAGCAATAAATTTTTAACCGTGGTTAAAAGATAGTGGATTGTTTTTGTATAAGTCTATTACATATCTAGGTAATTAGGGTATGGATCATTAGTTTGTAATCAATTGACGTCCTTTGTTTTGATCCTTGATGATACATTGATAATAATATGATGCATTATTATTTTTATTGCAAAGTTATTGCTTAATATTACGTTAAAGTAATTAATGTATTAATATAAAAGATTAGGACCGTATATAATACATAATTAAATGATTTTAAAACTTTTTTATTGAGTTGTTTTTTAATTACAAGTCATAGTTAGTAAGTATGTAGGTATACCTAAATATTTATATAACTTTATAAACTGTCCATCTTACAATTTTTAATGATAAGAAAGTCTTATCATTGCATGGTGAACGTTAATTGTATGTGATTCTAGATTGACTATTGGTAAGAAATATCCTAGAACTTATACGCATTATTTGTCGTCTCATGATCATTTTCTGTTACGTTTAATGATAATTCGTATCCCCGTTTTATGTTTATTAAGGGATCGTACATGATATCATTTATAGAATATCTAAGGTTTACAGAAAATCCACATTATGGATAATATTTTTATATCAAATTTCCATGCTGTACAGAATGTCATTTGTTGATACAGAAACCTTGTTCTTCATCAATAAGTGTATTTTATGGTCTAGTATGTATCTGGTTACCCTAAGGGTATTTGTGGATTTTCTTGGATACGTACACTCATCATGGTACAATCCCCCCATCCCTCCTACTGTGTTCAACCAACAACGCCATAATTAGGTAGCCGCTTATGTGGAGTGTTAACCAATTGGTTGTGTATGTCAATTATAAGGTTTATGCAGCTGATGAAGTGTCACACTAAACCCGTGTCTTCCATTACATATGCAGGTGTGTATGCCGTTTGGTATAGGCCTATGCCCTCCACAGGCTGTTGCGCCATGAAGTTTGTAAGTTATTCTGTCTTTGTAACCAAAGTTAAACCAACACATGGGTGAAGATGGTTGATCAAGCAGTTCTTCCTTACATTTCTGCGCGTGCGCATATCGAATACAGGTTTATTAAGAATTTAAGCTGGGAATTGATGGTATAACTTTATCTATATATATTTGTTAAAAGTTCGGCAAAAAAACTCTGTGAAATTTAATAATAAATCAAGTTTTTAATCCTTATAACAAACTATGTATTCTAAAGACTAAAACTGAAAAACTACTTATTAATCTTTTGATATAAAAACACAATGAAAATGTACTATGTCATTGTGAACTGTCTAGACCAGATAAATATGGCTCAAAACGTTTTGAATAAAGGGATTATAAAATCCAAAACAACAAAAGCAGACTTTTCATTGAGTCTTATAACATTTAATTAAAAAAGAAAGCCTAAAAGAAGAAAATGAAATATATTTATTTTCTCTAATGTCCTGGATTTCATTCATTCATAAACCCCCTTTGCTAGAGTAGAAATGTTTATCTAGAATAAAGCCGTGGGTAGACCAATGGTCTAGCGTCTAGATATACGCTTGTGTGTAGACCTTTTTCCCATGGGAAGAAGAGCCTTACTATTTTCGTCTTTCCATTCACTTTAATTCAATCATAAAATGGAATCTAATTCCATTAAATATTATTAATTATGATATATAGTTTTGATATTAATAGGAACTTATATAAAACGTATATAAAAATTGTTTACCCACCTTCCACCTGCACTGTGAGGGTGAATTATTAATTAATTTATAGAGAAGCTGTTTGTTTTTATCTTATTTAGTCTTGAAATATAATTAAAACTAATTATATAATAAATATTTATACATTCGGTTCCATAAATCTTTAAAACAGTATAACCTGTTCTTTATAGACTTCTAAAACAGACACATTTAAGTGTATAAAGGACCAGATTTGACTTTTAAATTAAAATATGTAATTTGAAATCTCTTATAATTTGTCCGTATAGTTCATTTGATGCCAGAATAATTGCATTGCAATTTAAATTTCTCTAACCTAAAATGTACCTTACATTGAATATAATATCTTTATGTAATGTATTATAATCAAACACATAATTTGTACTAGTCTAGGAGATAGCGTGCAAAAAAGTGTCTGACTGGCATGATAAAAATACAAATACAAATTTGCAGAGTAGACCAAAAATAATGTTGGTTAGTTTTTTATTTAATAGGTGATCATTTTGATTGTGTTTAATAATTTAATAAATAGCCTATCAAGTGACAAATTAACATCAAGTTGATATTTTGTATACTAACTAATTCTGTACTCTGGATCATATAGCAATTACATTGTCCACCAAAAAGGCAGGACATGGCCGCTCTCCATCAGTTTGTTTTCTTCAAATACCTATTGCCAAACTATGTCCCGCAGATGAACTTAGCCGATCACATATTTTTAAATGGCACCAAAAGAATAACTTATAAAAATAAATTCTAGCTTGACTTTTTTTGTTATTTTAACATATACACGTTCGTCAGACACTTTTTTGCATCTCCTTTGTGACTATTTATTCTTAGATTTGAGTTCCAATTCTTGAGTCGTCACATATTCTTTTATTAACTCCTTCTTTCAAATTAAATTATTTAATTATATTTTTTTAAAAATTCCATCTCTTTCCATGATGGCAAAAGACGTGAACTATATAGTGAACCCTTTATATAATATTATAATTTACATATTGAGTAAAATATATTTACATTTAGATTAAAACAGTGTTGTGTGAAAATTGCTTTTATTCTTACTTCTTTGATTTATCTTTATTTTGTATAGTTGGTTGACAATGACATTGTCGTTGTGAAGAAGCTTATTTAGCTAGATTCATCAACTTCATGCTGGTTAATAACCATATCATCTTGGTTTATTATTGTTGATAATTCCTTTCTGGGTCCTTAAATCCAACTTCATCAATTTGAACATGTCCCTTTGACTACCTAACCACGTTGTCATGTTTCTTTAATCGTTGGTATAGTAACTTTGCATACTTTTATATTTTTACGTATAAATATACGTATATTATATTATCATATACAATACATAGTATTTATAAAAAGAAAGTATTGTGATGGCGCGAAAATTTGATTTTGATGGATTAACACGTTTTTACGCTCCCTGAGTCCAAGAAAGTGGTTTTAAAACCTGTTTGTAAAGACTCGTGGAGCCTAAAAAGCTGGACTGATTTTAATGAAATTTTGGCATACGTGTTTAATAAAAACACACCCAGAGGTATAATCGAGTTATCGAATTTGAGCTATGTAGTTTTGGTATGCCACACACACTTATTTCCTAACGGTTCCCACCATTTTGATTAAACACAATTCTAATTCTGATCATATTATGTCATTTTCCAGAACAATATAGTTCCTAAGAACATAACAATAAACCCAAACAGAGTAAGGTTAGATTCATGAGAGGTAGAGTAGACGTGTGGATAAAACCACGTCTGCTCGGCCATCACTGAAGCATGAGTGGAACGAGATGGGGTTCGATTCCTCGGCGTAACACTCTGATTTACATGGCTCACTATTGATCACATCATACTCGATTCGGCGGTACAATGTACATATGTATGATGTGTGAAGTGGCTGCAACTCTCTACTGCGGGGTGTAAAAAGGGCCCGAGTGAAGGCCTAATTTCAAGGTTCGAACAAGTGGTTCGTCCTACCCGTTCTAGTAGGAAGTACTAGACTACTACTACTACTACTAAGGTTAGATTCGATTACCCATTGAAATAAAGTTATTTTTTGGGTAACATTATGATAGTAGATTTAAATGTGCATTTAGTACCACACTACTTATACTTGAGAAGTAAAAGCGTCTTGGAGGTAATACAAAGAAACAGTCTCTCCGCAGAAGTTAATGCTTGTTTATTTATCAAATCAGCTTTCTTACGTTAGGGTCCGTAATCGTATGACTAGCCCACAACATATTTTACTTTCTCATATAAAGAGAAAGTATTGTGATGGCGCGAAAATTCGATTTTGAGATTTTGATGGATTTACACGTTTTGAGGTCCCCTGAGTCCAAAAAAGTGGTTTTTAAAAAATGTCTGTCCGTCGTCTGTCTGTCGTCTGTCGTCTGTGCAGACGCCTGGAGCCTAAACTACTGGGCCGATTTTGACGAAATTTGGCATACACGTTCAGAAAAATCATACCCCGAGGCGAAATCGAGAAATGAATTTTAACTCCAAATTTGAGGGCGCTACCCCCCAAAAACCCTGAAAAAACACGAAAAAAAAAAATTCTCGAAAACGGTTCCGACGATTTTGATTAAAAAATTCTAAAATGTAGTCCATTTAAATACGAATCTAATGATATAAGCCGTTTTCCCGGGAAAAATCTAGTTCCTGAGAAAATAGCTTAAAACGTGGATGGAGAGAGCCCGGGTTCGATTCCCCGCCCGGGAGAAGTTATTTTTATGATATTTTTGATGAAATTTCTAATAGTAACTAAATGTGCATATATGAGAAAGTTTGTCTGAGTTGTCTCGGACCGATTTTTTTATAATGTAACTCTAGTTCAGTTTTTCCTAAATCGGCACTGATGATTTGATGATGGCTTTATAAAAGCTGAAAAAGAGCTGCTTTGATAAATAAACAAGTATTATCTTCCGTGGAGAGACTGTTTATTTGTATTTATACTATACTTTATCTTTAATTTGCTTGGAGCAATTTCCGTAATCACCATAAAGGTCTGCTATGTCTTCTTATGTCTGACGCATGTCTTTGAAATCAGTGGCATGTTTACACCTTTCTTTAGGGGATTGCTCTAAATTCCACGTTTATCTACAATATAAAACTACATACATATAATAATTGTCATATTTATGGTGAAAATCCCATATTTAAAGTAAACTTCTTCAAATGAACCTACTTCAAATGAACATACTTCAAATAAATGAACCTGCTTCAGATAAATAAACCTGATTTTATTAAATGAACCTGCTTCAAATAAACCTACTTTAAATGACCTTACTTCAAATGAACCTGCTTTAAATGAACGTACTTAAAATGAACCTACCTTAAATGAACCTATCATAAATGATCCTGCTTCAAATGAACCTACTTCAAATTAACCTGCTTCAAATGAACCTACTTCAAATGAATCTACTTCAAAAATTAACCTGCTTTAAATGAACCTACTTCAAATGACCAAATTCCAGAGAGGTGACATGTTTCACACTAATGGTTTCATCGAGTTGATGTGTAAAATGGCTGGATTTCCTGTCTTATAATAACCTAATTCAATAATGATGTGATCGGGACATAAAACAAACTTCAAAAAACAAAATAAATTAAATTGGACTAAAACTAATTGTAAGTTATAAACTATTCTAAATAAATGTATTATTTAAAAAAATATCAAACATTAAAATCAGTCAAAACTTTTTATTTATATAAATATATTCAAAGAGGTTTATATAGTGAAAGTATAATTTGAAACGCTTTTCTCTTACTTCAACAATCATAAATATTCAGGAGAAAGTCAAGAATTTAAAATAGAATCAATTTAAATAAATTGTTAATAGGTTAATTATCTCGAGAGGGTCAATTACAGAAAGTAAGAGACAAATATCAAAAGTGGGTCAAACGTTCCAATGTCTCTTTTGTCTGGTTTGAACGCTCAAGTTTTCATTAGCGATCTTCCAACTCGCATTCTTCCAAACTCCTACTAAATACTCCCAAACAAACTTGTTATGAGAAAAGTTTTGCCTCAGATTAATTGACCTTTTATATCTGTATCGGATCTTTTTTTTTATTATATCTTTATTTTTGTTTTTAACATTTATTCCTTTTAAGAAGAAGACAATCAGGTTTTAACCTTATCCATGTTAAAAGCTCTGGGTTACAAAAAAATTTGCGTTACGCAAAAAGTTTAGTTTAACTTTTATTTGAATACTGCAACTACACATAGTAATTGTTATTAGCAATAAATATATCAAAGAATGTATGACTTGAAGTAACATGATGTAAGAAACTATCCAGTGATAGCACTTACTGACTGAGACAGATTTTAGTATAATATAAAGAATTAAAAATAATATAGACTAAATAAATAAAATATACTTCAGTTATTTAAGAGGTCTCGCAATCACTGCCTCTTCAGGCGTCTAGTAGTAATGGACCGTGAAAACAGACTAAAGGCTAGTGGATTAGAATGATCAGAAAGGGAATTGTGGAAGGATTTGTATCTGATATGGCTAATTCTCGGACGAAGTGTACTTAAAGGTCGTTATAAAGGATACAATTGTATACAAAAAAAAAGGGAGCGTCGACTATTTTTCTTAGGATCTTAGATTTGTGAGATTTGATGCGATAGGAATTGAAGGGCTTTGTGCAACCCCAGAGTTTTATGCCATATGTCCATGTGGGCTTAATTATTGTACTATAAATAAGTACTTTGTTCTGCATGTTGAGTTTAGATGTGCCGTGTAAGAGTCTGTGTAGAAGTTTATTGCATGTTTGACGTTTATGTTGAGTGCGATGTGGCCATGTGGTAAGCGATGAGGCCCAGTGTAGCCCCAGATAGCGGATGGAATTGGAATGTGGAATAAGGATTTGGTTTAGGGTAACTAGCAAAAAGTGACATGAAAAATGTGCTTTTAAATATCGTGCCAGTTGTATAATGCAGTAGAATTTCATAGGAGCTCGATAGGTTTTCATATATAGTACAATATTTTGACGATAGGTAAGCTGATGTTCCAATAAACGACGTGCATCATATGATGTGGAAATTAGAATATAATAGCAGGTACATTGGTTAACTCTTATATTCATTGTAGTACTATATTTTACTGATGGAAGTTCTTAATTGCAAAAACTACAATAAAAAAATATTGTGCAAGAAAGTTAGTATTTCAAAGGAGGTCGATAGGTTGTCATTTATAGTACGATATTTTCACTTGTCAATTTTCTTTGGTTGATCCCTTATTATTGTATAAAATCTTCTTATGTTGGGTCTTCAGGGATTAAAAAGTTGAAAATAAAATTAGAAATTTCATTTACAAAAACTTTGCTATATTTCGCACATACTTGGGCATCTTCAGGCCTTGATTATGAATAGAAAATTACATTTTTCGTTTTTTTTGTTTTTTTTTTTTGGAGAAAGAATTATCTACTATTTGAGTAACCTTTCACAATAGTATGGATATTTTCACGATAGGTGGGTTGAAGTTTCAATGCATCATGTTTTTTAGAAATTATATATAATATAATAGGAGGTACATTGGTTTTCACTTTTATATTAATTTTAGTACTATATTTCGCCGATAGATGCTCTAAATTTTATATCAAATGATTTCAGAGCTCCTAGGGGATCAAATGATAATCAAATTGGATGAATATTTAATAATTTCACATCTTAAGATCCATCTACTATATCAATTAGACAAATGTAAAATGGTTTTCTCATCTTCATTAAAAAACATTGAATTGTGGATATATGGATTCAATTAAACATAATCCATGATTCAATGATTTTCCATAAATGGAGAAAATTATATTTATTAGTAGTGTGTATCTATTAAATGGTATTTTTAAGAAGTTATTCTTGTTTCAAGTAAAAATATTAGAGAAGTAGGACAACGAGGTGTAGCTTCTTTAAATATAAGAAGAGATGAATCACTTCACACCTCACTAAATCTATCGACTAGAATATGCGACACCATCCAATATACTGTTTTACGGCTTACACTTTCTCCATCTTCTACTTTTTAGAGACTATAAGTTATATATATATATGTGTGTGTGTGTGTGTGTATTATTTTTACATTCTTAATCTCCTTTTTTAGGTGTCTAGCATATCTCTTTATCTTTTTATTCGCGACATCTATTAATCTTTTTTTTTTTTCTTTTTTTGGGGACTAATGTTCTTAAAAATAAATACAGAAATATTCCTTTATTATCCTTCCTATCACTTCTAGATTGAAGGCAAAATGCTAGGTAGATGAAACATGTAAACATCTTTGTCATCATTTACTCTTTTAGGAGTAATGCGTTTTTAAAAAAAAAATATTTTAGATATGTCAACCATACCTCTGCTACATTTCGTTCGTCTTTGTTTACTTTTTCAGAGGTCATAATGTTTTAAAAAGAATGACAGAATCATTTTAGTTGTATCAGCCATACCTCTACTTACAATTTCTTCTTCTTAGTTTAATTTTTCAGAGGTCATATTGTTTTAAAAAGAATGAAAGAATCAATTTAGTTGTGTCATCCCTAATTCTGCTTACATTATCTTCGCATTTGTTTGCCTTTTCAGGAGTAATGTGGTTCTGAAAAGGAGTTCAAAAATATTTCATTCACGTAAATTTGGCTACTGCTTTTATCGTCATTTCTTAGACATTTATGTGTCATGACATCGTAACAAAGATTGAATAGTTATTTCAACTTAGTCTATATGTTCACTAAGTACATTCTTTCCCCTCTAGCTTTCAGGGCTTATGTTCCAGGTATAAATTGTTTTAAAAAAAATTCAACAATAGATATAAATAATTAGAGCCTAACCTCCCTCCTTATTACCTTAACCCCTTTATTCCTTTCCTTTCATGAGGTTATTTTTCTGTTATAAGAATTATAATTGCTCTATTTGTGTTGGTAAAACATTTTAGTTTGTTCTTATATGAATCTGTCTCTTTTGGTTATAATACTAAAACATATAACCGAAAAAATTGGAATAAATCCAAAACATAAAATTTTAGGTGTTGCTTGATAAGGGAACTAAAGAAAAAATATAGCTGCGAGTATCTCTGCCATCTCCTTACTTTATTTTTGGAAAAAAGGAAAAGACGTAGTCGATAACATTACACTTGTTAGGTAGTATTGTATGTTCTGATTTATTTGTCTATTTATTTTAATGTAATCCGGCCCAAAGGACCAAACTTATATTCAATGTTTTATTTTCCTCTTGCAGCAAGTAGTTTAAATAAATAATATTTTATCAAAATAAAAGAAGCATTGTATGTTGTATTCTTCATAATATATGATAATAAAATGAGATACATGAAGATTTATTTATTTTTCATTTTAAATCGCTTTAATTTAATATCTGTGACACTTTTAACATTTGCTATGATTTAGTTGTGTTAATCAATGAAGACCAAAATAATTTTTTGATATCAGGTTTCATTTAAGCTTTTACGAGGAATAGAATGTTTTATAAAGAAAAAGTTTTATTAGTTGGCTCTCAAAAGTTGAATTGGTTATTTGAAATTCATAACTAATTTTAATAATGTTAGAAAGTGAGGTTATAATACTTAACATACAATTTGAGCTCTTTAAAAAGTGGTATTATTTTCCTAATGTATGCTTATATAATTTTGTAAAACTTGATATTCTTTACATTTTTCATATCTTTAGTGTTAACTGTTTTCGTAAAAGCCTTGAATTCGTTGTATTTTTTTTTAATGAATTTTTTTTTTATGAAATATTTATTTATTTTTTTATGAAATGCTTCATTTTGGAAATTTGACGGATTACCTTTTTAAAGTCTATAACTCTATTAATATATAATTATTTTATTAACAATTGTCTTTTGTCTAAACAGGGAGGAGCATAAATTACTAAGTTATTGATCACGTGGAAATATGAGGAGAAATTAGACGAGAACAAAATAGGATTTTATAAAAATATAATGAGTTTTCTGGGGAAACTGTATTTTTATAGATAACTAGCCATTAGGCCCGTGGCAACGGGCAGAATAAATATAGTTAAAAAAAGAGATAGCTGCGAGTATCTCTGCCATCTCCTTACTTTATTTTTGGAAAAAAGGAAAAGACGTAGTCGATAACATTACACTTGTTAGGTAGTATTGTATGTTCTGATTTATTTGTCTATTTATTTTAATGTAATCCGGCCCAAAGGACCAAACTTATATTCAATGTTTTATTTTCCTCTTGCAGCAAGTAGTTTAAATAAATAATATTTTATCAAAATAAAAGAAGCATTGTATGTTGTATTCTTCATAATATATGATAATAAAATGAGATACATGAAGATTTATTTATTTTTCATTTTAAATCGCTTTAATTTAATATCTGTGACACTTTTAACATTTGCTATGATTTAGTTGTGTTAATCAATGAAGACCAAAATAATTTTTTGATATCAGGTTTCATTTAAGCTTTTACGAGGAATAGAATGTTTTATAAAGAAAAAGTTTTATTAGTTGGCTCTCAAAAGTTGAATTGGTTATTTGAAATTCATAACTAATTTTAATAATGTTAGAAAGTGAGGTTATAATACTTAACATACAATTTGAGCTCTTTAAAAAGTGGTATTATTTTCCTAATGTATGCTTATATAATTTTGTAAAACTTGATATTCTTTACATTTTTCATATCTTTAGTGTTAACTGTTTTCGTAAAAGCCTTGAATTCGTTGTATTTTTTTTTAATGAATTTTTTTTTTATGAAATTTATTTATTTTTTTATGAAATGCTTCATTTTGGAAATTTGACGGATTACCTTTTTAAAGTCTATAACTCTATTAATATATAATTATTTTATTAACAATTGTCTTTTGTCTAAACAGGGAGGAGCATAAATTACTAAGTTATTGATCACGTGGAAATATGAGGAGAAATTAGACGAGAACAAAATAGGATTTTATAAAAATATAATGAGTTTTCTGGGGAAACTGTATTTTTATAGATAACTAGCCATTAGGCCCGTGGCAACGGGCAGAATAAATATAGTTAAAAAAAGAGATAGCTGCGAGTATCTCTGCCATCTCCTTACTTTATTTTTGGAAAAAAGGAAAAGACGTAGTCGATAACATTACACTTGTTAGGTAGTATTGTATGTTCTGATTTATTTGTCTATTTATTTTAATGTAATCCGGCCCAAAGGACCAAACTTATATTCAATGTTTTATTTTCCTCTTGCAGCAAGTAGTTTAAATAAATAATATTTTATCAAAATAAAAGAAGCATTGTATGTTGTATTCTTCATAATATATGATAATAAAATGAGATACATGAAGATTTATTTATTT
>KZ652162.1:0-27353 GCA_001010745.2 Gerris buenoi
GAGAAAATCGGTGCAGTAGAACTAGAGATAGAAGGTTTGTTCCAACAGAGCCGCGGACGGTTCTAGAACTGTCCGGAGCATGCGCACTTTCTTAAAACCGTTCCTACACGCTTCTCGGACGGTTCTGGAACTTTTAGTCCCGTGTTCCAACAGAGACACGAACGGTTCTGGGACAGTCCTAGAACCGAACGGTTCTGGGACAGTCCTAGAACCGTGAAAACAGTTCCCGGACAGAAGCAGGAACTCGGCCAGAACTACTAATACTAATGTACGGAGGCGTGTAGGTTACACTACTACTACTGTTCAGCTATAACCTAACATTTGTTTTCGTTTCTTATCTTGATATCTGTTATCTCTCTCCTTGCGTGTTTAGTTTCTTTCTCCAAAGTTTATTTATACTACATACTTTCTTCTTTACGTTTTTTTTTTTTTTTTTATCATGATAGTATATTAAAATAATAAAATATACTTTATATTTTATATATATTTATTCCTCATGATAATTAAAATTGCTCATAGCGACTTTGAGTCCTATATAAAAATTACCTCATCCGATGATGTACAGACAAATAAAAGAAACAGAAAAATTGTTCTTATAATTTTCTATTTTGTAGTTTTGAACCCTTTATTTGTATTTCTTAATGTGTGGTTGACTTTTTCTTATATTAGGGTCTATTTCTAATAAGCCAAGATAAAATTTACATTTTATCTTCTATTCTATCTTCTGGAATCGCTATATTTCGCCCTCCAATTGGTTAGGGCTTCTTCAGGCTCATAACAATCCTGAGGTATTTTTTGTAAAATGAGTCAAAAAAACAACTACTGGCGGCTGGCGAGAGACATGGAAACTTCTCCCAATATCAATAGTATCAATTTATATATCTTAAATTTTTTATTTCATGAAAATGAAGTAATGGTGGTTTATTGAATGAAATGGAAGTATGGTGATGCCCTCCAAAACGTGATTCCGAGATCTCTGTAAAAGGAGGAGTCTTACGAACCCGGGGATATCATTAAAATCCGTTTCATATACATACAATTTATATATGTCAGTGCCCTGTGCGTACGTATGTACGTATTATGTAGGTTCGTATGTAAATAAACCTCGATAACAACATCGACTGTGCTTATCATGTGATAGCGACTCATCATAGAAGAGGTGTAGTTCAATAACCAAACATCGTCTTCACATCACACAAAATAATTGTATTTGTAACAATTAGACCGGTTTCGGCTGGTCTAATGCAGACTTCTTCGGATAATCTACAAACTCTATAACATCGCTATAAATAACCGCTCTCTCTAACATCGCTTTAAGACATCATATCGAGGTGCGGTTTGCGGCATTTTTTAGAAATTTTGTCGGAAAAACTGATGGCGACGATTTCGATTGTATCTATACTTTTCACACCGATACTTTTATATGATTAATTTTTAATTTTTTTTAAAAGAAATTACAATTTATACAAACAAATTTTAATTGGATCAACTGAAATTAAAAGACAGGATTGTTACGAGCCTGACGAATCCCAAATGTGAGAGCGATCAGAAAAGACAGTGTGACAAATTTATAATTTTTAAAACGATTTGCCGATGTGCANGTGTCACTCTGATAAGAGTATAGAAGGACCAGGAGAATCCTTCATCTAACCTTGGTTTAGACCAAAGTGGTCTTTTGGTTTTAACGCTGAGACGTGGGGGGGAAGTGATTCTGAGTAAGAATGAGTCAGGAAAACAGATTTACATCTGGTTGGACTGTCAGGCGGCTAATTCGAGATGCACTTCTAAACTAGTGGCAAATCGCAAAAGATTTCTCAATGATATGAAAAGACAGAATGCTGTCCACCTAGAATGGTTCCAGGACATAGTGGGATAGAAGGAAATGAATTGGCAGATCAACTGGCCAAGCTGGGTTCCAGAGTAATAACTTCTGTCCTGGAACCTGTGGCACATCTCGCTGCATTGTTGGGACCACTATACGTTTGAAGTTGCTGTTAAGAGATTTTCAAATATCCTGGGAAACTGCTACCAGAATGAAACTGTCTGTTGTTTAATTCAGGACTCTCTCATAAAGTTAATAAGATAATATTGACCCTTAAAATGGGCACTTGTTATCTTATGACTGGATTTATAACAGGTCATTTCGTGTCAACAGACACTTGCAGCTGCAAAGCTTAGTAGAAATTCCCACCTGATGGCTGTGTGGAGAGGAAGGTGAAACTCCTACTCACCCACTAAGCTCTGCCTAGCGTTAGCTCCTGTGGAATGCCACTAGTTACCTTTGAAGAGTTTATGGCGGGATTTAGTTTAAGGAACTGCCTCTGAACAGCTTTGACAGCTTTTGACTTTTTGTGAGTGTGTCACTCTGATAAGAGTATAGAAGGACCAGGAGAATCCTTCATCTAACCTTGGTTTAGACCAAAGTGGTCTTTTGGTTTTAACGCTGAGACGTGGGGGGGGGGGGGGGGGNGGGGGGGGGGGGCAGGACAAAAACAACGATAACCTTCAACATTTTTGCGAACCACATCTTAAAAACCAATCGTCGGATTTTAATTAACTTTCAATGATAATTTATAATTGGCCCCATGAAACTTTCAATTTTCGGCACCTTCCTACCATCCACTTGTTTTTATTAACATCTACATGCCTGTGTTTGACTGTGGAGCGCACACAATTAAAAATAAATATTCCCCATATTGATGTAAACCAGCTGTAACAACAGCTATAAGTCCCATCTTGATTTCAACCGGCTTGGTACTTTAAATATTATATTCAAATAAAGGTAACTCTCGCTGGGAATAAAAAGAGCTAAATTTCTATTTTCCAGCTCAGACACGAGGAAGCTGTGTGTCACACTGATTGACAGACTATTTTACTAGCTTTTTTTATTTTATTTTTTTTTTAAAATTTGAGGCCAGCGTGACCGTGAAGTTTTTATCATGACCTCCATGAATGTGTAGATTTTTCCAGGTCCCTAAGCAGTAGTCTATGCCTAAATCTGGGCTTCAATGTTGCATGCTATTATATTATCACAGCTATTCATCAAATCACCTCTAAGCTGCAGTCTATGCCTAATTTTGGCCTTGCATGTTATATTCAATTTTATATTCACCCATAACCCAGAGCTAGATTTAGAAATAGGATGCAGCTTAGAGGTGGTTAGAGCAAGGCCAGATTTTGGCATATGCTGCAGCTTAGAGGTGGTTTGAGGTAAATGTTTGAAGTGAACACAACATGTAAGGCACCAGCATTCACCTCTAAGCTGCATTCTAAGCCTAAATCAGGCCTTGACTATTGCATTCTATTCTATATTCACCTCTATGCTGCAGCCAATACCTAAATCTGGCCTTAAATGTTGCATCATTTTCTATATTCACTCTTCCAATTAACTAGGTCTAGGTATTATTTATGTAATTATTGAGCCCTACTCCTACTGTAAAATAAACAATAAAATGCTTCAATTCTCTTTCATATTATTCAAAGGCAAAATAACATGTGTTTGAACAGTTCAATCATCCATCGATCGCGTGCTTGGTGGAAAGCGAAATCATAGGTTGAGTCAAGTTTGAACGCATCCAGTTTTCAAGGTCTAAAAACACTTAATTTACGTAGCAATTATTTAGTGTAGTTTTTTTTTATATTTAGAATTTACTTTTTCTTTGAAAGTGGATTGAGATGATAGAAGATTAAAGGTGAAGTTAGAGAGAAGAGAAATCCAGGCTATGGAAGAGGTTGTACGAAGGCGCCTGACTGTCCGCACAAGATGTCTGCTGCTACAGTTTTAGAAAGAGAAAATAAAAGTGTGAAGAGTTGAACGTCCGGGAGTTCCGTTATGTGTTAGCTCGAGGTTTGGACCCTTCAGAAAGTGTTGTTACTCGGTCAGTGGGTCGCCCCCGCCTACAGAAGATTCAAGGACAGGCACTCAGTACCGCATTCACCAACCATTTATATGCAATAGCCTTGCACTTCGTCAACCTTGCCAATCTAACCTAATATGACCTTTTCTCCAACAGTCTTAGGGTCACCGACTTCTTGTCACGTAAAGTTAATCATATCTACTATGAATGGACAAAAGTAGATATGACTATAGTTTGCAAAATTAAATCATCTATAAACAAATATACTTCCTACAATAAAGCAATCCTGTGCCCAAATGCCTAAATAAATTCCACTCCTTGGCTAAATGGTACTACCATAAGGGGTCTCCAACCATTTTGGACGAAGGACCGGATCATGATTAGATGGTCTAAGAAAGGGCTTAAGAATGTGGTTTCTAATGAAACCACCATAATATAATATTTATTCAGTAATAATAATAAGTTACAACAAAATTCTAATACAAAAGTCAAAAGTCTATCAAAGCAAAAACCATGTATAGGTATAGTTAAAATGATTCAATTTGGTGCTTGGAATTGCTTCGTGCTCAAAATGTCCTCCGCACTTAAGCTCAAAAACTAGAGGTAGCAATCATTTGTAAGGTTTTTAAGTGTTCATTAGTCAGAGAAGCTTGTAGTTTGGACATTATATGTTGTTTATATTGGAAAATGCCTGCACACTAACATAAGTTGTCAGAAAGTGAAAACATGATACAAGCAAAGCCCATTAAGTTTTTTTTAAGGTCTTAAAGACAAAATATCACCATTTTTTGTAGCATTTATGAATGAAAATGTTGCTTGAAGTTTTCCTTGGTTGTGAGGTTAATAATTTTTAGTTGAATGCTTGAGGGCAAAGTATCAATTTCATATTGAAATGGATTTTCAAATCCATCAAATCATCTAAATAATGCATCAAATTTACGGTTGAAAACTTCAAATCTCTTTTTGAACTGCTGACTCATTTGAATTACTTCCGTTACTACTTTTAGTACTTTCCATTCAATGAACAGCCATTTCCTCGATAATTTAAACTTCGCTGTTAACTTAATACTTGAGCTGAATCAGAAGTACCTGCGACCTGCAGATCCATCCAAAACAATGAAAAAAATACCACAAACAATTTGCATAGTTTGTTTATTTGTCATTTCTTTTGCGGATTAGCAGGCTGGATAGGTTGAAACCCCTGAGCCAAACTCTTAAATTAAATACTTTTACATAGGCTCTTCTAAGTTTAACTTTACACGTTAACTACTTTTAAGTTAATTTCTTAGGTTAAATACTGTATACTTAGGCTCCTAGGTTATATACAGTATGTAAGAGCTTAGGGATACTCTGGAGGAAGTGCGAACAAAATCCAATAGGGTGGACTGTAAAACCATGGAAGTATTGCAGATGGCAGGATTGGACACACCCTCAGAAGAACTTAAAGCGACAGGGGAAAAGGAAACCTGGTCGACCCAGAACAACCTGGAAGAGGATGACGTAGAAGGAAATAAAAAAAGAAAGTAAGAACTAGGAAGAACTGAAAAGTATGGCCCAGAAATGAATCCTTTGCTTGAAGATGAAATTCTTCACGTTGCAGCTCTATCCCTGAGGAATTAGAGGAAATTTGACAAGCTAAGGCTCATAAGTTAAATACTATTCTGTACAATATTTACGATTTATTCTTATTCTGAATACTTAATATCTAATCTAAACTAGAGCATTGTTTCCTTGAGGAACCCTTAAAAATATTGTGCTAATTCTAGGGGAATCCCTGATAGCTAGGTATAAAAAAAAAATACAGAAGGTTGAATTAATACTACTCTATGATTGATTAAAATTTTATGAAAATATTTATTCAATAACTCAATTTTTTCAGGGAAGGGATACACCTCTTTCTATTATCCCTTGCATTAATTGCTTCATTATTTCTTTTATTCAATATTTTAAATTAATGGATTGTTTCAATTATTCTTTAAATTATATGTGGTGTCACTATCACAATACATATAATAATGGCATTAGTGTGCACTAATGTTCTAATGTTCTCATGTCAAATATCAAGTTGTTTTATCAGTATTCTTTATGAAAGCTTTGTTTCAAAATGTCACATTATCTTAACTATAATTCATGGATTTCGGTCATATTAATATTAACTGTAGAACATTTATACGATTTTCCGGGTAGCATAACAACGTGTAAGGGCTGATTTTTGTATTTTGTACCAAGTATAAACTCTCAAGCATGTGAAAGATGTGGGAGTTATGTGTGACACAGACAGACATCCACAAACAGCTAAAAACAACTCAACTCGTCTTAAAAACACCTAAAACGGATAATTCCGTTGAAATCTCAGATCTCGGATTCGGAGTTCAAGTAACTTGTACTTTCAAAGTCTATCCAGTAACCTCTAAATTATCTGAAGAAGGCTGTTTTTGAACAGATATTTTTTATGTGAAGACGTTGTTTGGTTATTGAACTACCTCTCTCTTGATGAGTTGCTATCACATATTGGAGAAGAACACAGTCGTAAATTTATTCCTTATTATTTGTTAATTTAAAGATTTGCAAACGTGAAATTGTTTTTTTTAATATGAATGTAAATTAAATTGGGTGTGTCTTAGTAAATTTATAGTTGAAAGAGGATTACCATAAACAACTGCACCTCAAGACTATTTTCATAAGGAATTCCCCTCGAGGCTGGGGACCGGTGGTTCTTGGAAATGTTTGGTTCGGAAGTGCAGCTAGGGAAAGTGAAGGCACGGGTGGCATTAATAATAAAGAGAAAAGAAGGTGTAAGTCAGGAGAGAAAGATATTGGTGGAGGGAGAGGGGTTTACTGTTAGCTGATCAACTGGAACTCTCCGACAAGTTGTCTAGCCGCCATGGGCACACCAACTCTCCTCAGCATCTCTCTCGGCATCGCCGTCCTAGCAGCGACTGCCTTCGCAGCAAAAAGCATACCCAAGTGGAAGAAACAGGTGCGTCATTCATAATAAAACCTATTCAAATTGAACTAGCAAATAACCGAAAAAAATTTTAGTCGTGTCTTGGGCCCAATAATTTTAATTAGTAGGACTTTTAAGATAAGTAATTAGTTGTACCTATCATCCCTATTTATTACTCTTATTTTGGTTAAAAAAACTAACTAAGGTAAAGGAAACTTGGGAAGCTACTAGGAAATCTTCTAAATAGACTATTGTGGAATCTAATAGGGAAATTTCTAAATAGACTATTGTAGATACCACTAGGAAAACTTCTAGAGAACTAATTTGGAATCTATTAGGGTAACTATTAGAGAGACGATTGTGGAATCTACTAGAGAAACTTCTAGAGAGACTATTGTAAAATATACTAGGGAAACTTCTGAGAGACTATTTGTGGAATCTACTAGAGAAACTTCTAGAGAGACTATTGTAAAATATACTAGGGAAACTTCTGAGAGACTATTTGTGGAATCTACTAGAGAAACTTCTAGAGAGACTATTGTAAAATATACTAGGGAAACTTCTGAGAGACTATTTGTGGAATCTACTAGGGACACTTGTAGAGACTATTGAGGAATCTGCTAGAGAAAATTCTAGCGAGACTTTTAGAGAAAAAGCGCTAGGGAAACTTTTGAGAGACAATTTTAGAATCTACTAGGGAAACTTCTAAGAGAATATTGTGGAATCTACTAGAAAAACTTTTAGAGGATCTACTTTGGAATCTATTAGGGGAACTCACAGGGAAACTACTGAGGAAACGACTGAAAAACTACTAAGTATTACTATTCACTGCTATAATAATTTTAGTTTTCATTTAAAATTATACCTTGGAATAATCATTAATTGATCATTTATAATAATAATTCACTCTTTGTGGTCTACTGTGTTTATTTTAAATGCATTAACTTCATTCCTTTTTTTATTTGGAAATAGTCCATTCCTATTAAGGCTTCTTCATTTTTAATTTACAATTTATTTATTTGATCAATAACAATACAATAAAAACTAAAAAAGTTACATTGATACAAATAATTTACAATTCTAAATTAAATGCTAAAAACTGTTTCACTTCGGTAGAAACAAATAAAAATTAAGAAAATAATATTTTTTCGTTCACCGTTTGACATTGACTTGAACTGAATCACATTCCATCCCTCCAAGTGAAATATAGGGTAGCCGAAAAGACTGTCTTGCTGTTATTTTTAAGAATTCGATTGCCTAATTGTATGTTCTATTAGGAACTAATTTTAGCAGATAAATTAAAAGTTTAATCAACTTAGATATTAAATCGTAATTTAGTTTTGTGTCATTAGTACTTTTTCGTTTTTCATAATTTATTTGTATTTTTGATCATATAAATAAATAATAAATATTATTTTATAAGCTAAAGTACCCTTCCTTATGAGGAGGCGAGATATATGGGGAAAAAAAAAAAAAAAAAAAAAAATTAGTGAAAAAAATAGGATAATTATTGAAAGTTTAGAAATGTTGTGAATTAAATGAAGCTACTAAAGACTAAATTACAAATAGATATACATATATGATTATTTTTGCCAATATTGCGTCTTTAGCGCCAAAATTACACTAAAAAAAAGTCCCCCCTCCTCCCAACCGAATCACGGAAAAAATGCCCACGGAAAAAAATGCCCACGGATGAAAATTCCAAAATAATTAAACTTTAATCGTTAATGGTAGTTTTAAGGTACGTTTTCCAAGACGCGACTCCAGCGATAGATGCTGAGCTATTTTCGCTGAGCGACTATCGCTGATTGTCGCTGGCACAAAATTATAGTTGGTGTTTTCCTACACGCGTCTCCAGCGACTATGCAACATATCAGTAGGTAACTGGCAATAGATGCGAACATGGTAGTTTTTAATTTAATTAAATGTTTTAAGAAAAAACTTCTTATTACAAGTAATTAATTCTCACTGCTCGTGGTTTCCTTTAAATTTATAATTCTGCTGGATTCATATTGAATAAAGGAAAGTGAAATATATTTTTAAATGAAACAATAAATATTCCGTTTTTTTTTGTCCCATTTAAGTAATTTAATAATTAACATATTAATTTATATTATTACATTATATTATATCAATTAAATTAAATTATATTATATTATTTAATCCTAATTTATTCAAGTAATTTAACTTTGAATTGGTTCGTTTATTTTTATTTATCCTCTCAGTTTGACCGCCACAGGCTGGTTTCACCAGCACTGCATTGCTAGGATAGCCAGCGACTGCGATTATGACTGCTCTTGGAGCAGACGGCTGCAATCGCTCAGCGATCGACGCTAGCGTCTCTAGCGACTATCGTTAGAGTCGCTTGCCTAGGAAAACAGTTACACGTAAACTCAGAAGAGGAGTCCTCAGAGACTATTGCTGGAGTCACGTCATGGGAAACATAGCTTTAAATTAGTTAATTTTTAACGCTATCAAATTTTAACCTATTTTTTAATAGAATAGCTATTCTAGGGAGAACAGAGAGGAGTTTCTACGGCGAATAGTAAGCAACTCGAGAAGGAGGAGGCCATAATAATTATTTTTTGTACTTCTAATGTTAGTATTGTAAATAATTATTTAATTGTAAATAATAAATGTAAGGCGGACTCTGTCAAAAAAAAAATAAATAAATAATCATTTTCGTTCCTATTTTGAGTAGTTGATATAGATATTTATTCACAGTAAGAAAGTAAATGATTTCTTAAACACATCTTAAGTCGCCACAACATCGCCATCGCTAGATTTTACTTCAGCTAGTTTCATTATTACACATTATCATTTTGATATAGCATATATTTTAGATAAAAACCAAGGCAATTAGAGTGTAAATATGTTTAAACAGTTAACACATCTAAAAAGTTGACACATCTAAAAACTTGAGTAGGCTAAAAAAAGCTAAAATTCCGCAAAATAATATTGAATATTAATAGGCAAATTTCATAACAAATCAACCACACTTCATAACTTTAAAAGAAAACTAGATTTTTTTTTAACCCCATCACGATTCATTTGTGTCAAAGTAAGACTTCGCTTGCTTCATTACGTTACATATCTACGTAATGTGTATTTATTAATTAGCCTAAATTTTCCGGGACAGACTATGTCAGAGATATTGTAAATCCCGACTTTTCAAATCAATTACAGAGATTATTATCAAGGGATTTACTAACTTTGAGTGTCATGACATGAGCAACTTTAAGTGCTAATGATTTACTAATCAGTTTATCAACTCTTATCATTTCAGGCTTGCGAGGTTCCTGCCAGCCAAAGAGATTCACACTACAGATGCGATGAGAACGGTGACCTGGAGTGTCTGCCAGGATGGAGTGGCGACCTATGTGATGTTCCCATCTGCAGGAAGGGATGCGACCCACTTAATGGATACTGCAAACGACCCGGCGAATGTAGATGCAAGCTAGGTATTACCTTGTTTTATCAATTCTAACTTTGACATTGACAACGTGAATTCAGTCTTATCACTCCTAGCTACAAAGACTCTTGTTATCATTTTTAATTTAATTCAAAGTCTTCCTTAATTTTTTTTTAGCTTCTTTCTCTCTTCCAGGAAAAACATTTTTTTTTAACCAAATTTGAGGAGAACTTTAGATAAGAAGTGTCTAGATTTGATAAACTCTAGAAATATGAGTTATGGACTTAGTAACTCGTGATAGTAATTTTATACCGGTTTCTGTTTAAAAAAAAAAAAATATTAATTTTCTCCATTTCATGGTAAAAAATTAAATCATGTAATAAATCTTCTTTTACCATGATTTTACTTAATAATTAACACTTATATTCTATAAAACATTTAACATTTTTATTCTACTCTTAATACAAAATAATAACAACATTTTTAAGTGACAGATCACAGATGACAGATGTGTCATCATGAATATGTTTTTAGGCATTGAGTCCATAAAACGACATTTCAATGATTTTCCTTAAGTGCCGAAAAGTAGTATTCATTTTTCTAATTTATACAGTAGATGAATCTTAAGATATGAAATTATGAAACATTACACTAATCCATTTAGATTACCATTTGGTCCACTAGGAGCTCTGATACCAAGCAATGAATACAAGTGAAAACTACTAATCTACCTCCTGGCTCGACTTTTAGGAGGGTCGCATTTTGCAAGTCGTTTATTGAATCTACAACTACAGCCCTCCTACCGTCAAAATATTCTACTGTAAATGAAAACCTAAGGACCTCCTGTTAAATCCTAACTTCATGGCACGATATTAAAAAGCGTCAAAGATTTTTCATGTCTTTCTTCATTTTGAAATTTCATCTGTAACCTTATTATTAGTTATTTTGAGTTTTCGTGGTTAAATTTAATTATATTAAACAATTTAAAGAAATAAAAAATACCATAAAAACAATTCCGCTCTAGCAGGGAATTGAACCCTCTCGGGAAAATATGTAGTTAGATTCGTATCCTAGATTTAAGAATTTTGTTATCAAAATCGTCGGAATAGTTTACGAGAAATTATGTTTTCAGAGTTTTGTGGGGCAGCACCCCAAATCTCACCAAAATCGGCCCAGTAGTTTAGACTTTTCACACAATTTTAAAACAAATCTAAGGCAGCTAATGGCATTTTTGATCTCCAAGCATAATCGGCAGTCGGTCACATGAATAAGATAATCCAGCTAATGAGAGGCGTTGCGCTGTCCCCATTTCTAAAATTGTTGTTAAAGGAGCCGTTTGATTGGCCCTTGCTCTTTGTAGGCTGCTGCGCCAGGATTTAAATTAATAAATGATATACTTACCAATAATTTAAAGTAGGTACCAAATTTAATTTAAATGAATAAAAATAATTCTAAAACAAATAAAAACTAAATTTAATTAATCTAGATTTTATAGACCGAGAGGTGGCTACATGAAAAATGTTCTCATAAGGTACATGGATAATTTTTATTACAAAATGAACCTTTGGTGCAGACGATCAAAAAAATGCATGTCTGCCACTCCGAAGCGGGGGGGTTAAGNTAAATCTTCTTTTACCATGATTTTACTTAATAATTAACACTTATATTCTATAAAACATTTAACATTTTTATTCTACTCTTAATACAAAATAATAACAACATTTTTAAGTGACAGATCACAGATGACAGATGTGTCATCATGAATATGTTTTTAGGCATTGAGTCCATAAAACGACATTTCAATGATTTTCCTTAAGTGCCGAAAAGTAGTATTCATTTTTCTAATTTATACAGTAGATGAATCTTAAGATATGAAATTATGAAACATTACACTAATCCATTTAGATTACCATTTGGTCCACTAGGAGCTCTGATACCAAGCAATGAATACAAGTGAAAACTACTAATCTACCTCCTGGCTCGACTTTTAGGAGGGTCGCATTTTGCAAGTCGTTTATTGAATCTACAACTACAGCCCTCCTACCGTCAAAATATTCTACTGTAAATGAAAACCTAAGGACCTCCTGTTAAATCCTAACTTCATGGCACGATATTAAAAAGCGTCAAAGATTTTTCATGTCTTTCTTCATTTTGAAATTTCATCTGTAACCTTATTATTAGTTATTTTGAGTTTTCGTGGTTAAATTTAATTATATTAAACAATTTAAAGAAATAAAAAATACCATAAAAACAATTCCGCTCTAGCAGGGAATTGAACCCTCTCGGGAAAATATGTAGTTAGATTCGTATCCTAGATTTAAGAATTTTGTTATCAAAATCGTCGGAATAGTTTACGAGAAATTATGTTTTCAGAGTTTTGTGGGGCAGCACCCCAAATCTCACCAAAATCGGCCCAGTAGTTTAGACTTTTCACACAATTTTAAAACAAATCTAAGGCAGCTAATGGCATTTTTGATCTCCAAGCATAATCGGCAGTCGGTCACATGAATAAGATAATCCAGCTAATGAGAGGCGTTGCGCTGTCCCCATTTCTAAAATTGTTGTTAAAGGAGCCGTTTGATTGGCCCTTGCTCTTTGTAGGCTGCTGCGCCAGGATTTAAATTAATAAATGATATACTTACCAATAATTTAAAGTAGGTACCAAATTTAATTTAAATGAATAAAAATAATTCTAAAACAAATAAAAACTAAATTTAATTAATCTAGATTTTATAGACCGAGAGGTGGCTACATGAAAAATGTTCTCATAAGGTACATGGATAATTTTTATTACAAAATGAACCTTTGGTGCAGACGATCAAAAAAATGCATGTCTGCCACTCCGAAGCGGGGGGGTTAAGGGGGGGCGTGCGGGGTTTGCCATCCTTCTCGGGGGGTGGAAATTCCTTTGCACAAAATAACCCCGGGAATCGAGGATCAAATTTTAAGAAAAAATGCAGTATAAGGTTTTTTTGTTGAATTAATAATTTTTGAGTTATTCACGATCGAAATCTAGCAATTTTCTTTGAAAAAAAGTTTTTGAACGCTTTTTTTTTAACGAATAAGTCAAAAAAATATTAATTTAACAAAAAAACTTAAAAAAGATATAGATTTATTAAACTTTCACCATGGAAACCGATGTTATAATAGAATTTTCTAATTTTTTTTTTTCAGGATTCTACGGTGAACTTTGCAACAAATGTATAGCTCTGCCTGGGTGCCAACATGGCTACTGTAATACCAGCTTCGAGTGTATATGTCACGAAGGCTGGGATGGTCTTTTCTGCTCCGAACGTAAGTTTTAATTAGATTATTATTAATTATATTAAATCATTAAGTTTCTAAACATTCAGTACCACCATAATGTAAATGGCAAGTATAAATATATATACATAAAACCTGCTTATATGATCACCAGTGAAAGGTGACAACGTTGTCAAGTTGACCACTTTCCTATCGTCCTTGTGGAAAAATATTTGTCTAAGGTGACCAATTGGTTCGTCCCTTCAGTGGTCACTTACTGCATATGAATGTTGGCTGGGTTGTACAATGTCCACTATATCCAAAATTTGTCTTTTCCTCTAATAATTAAGTGGACATCTAAAATTTGAGGATAGCGAGGATCAAGCAAATGTAATAAACCAAAGTTTAAAAAAAAAAAAAAAATACTTTTCCATTTTTTTTGGAAATACTATTCCATTTAATCTTTTATTAAAATCTTCTTCTTTAACAAAAATATTTATGATTTTAATCACCAAGCATGAATTTAAATTAATTATAAGAGTGAAGGAGATTGGTCGGAATAAAAGTCCGTGGTGTGTTGGATTTCTACAAGTCCACATAAAAACCTCTTCAATTAAATTAATTATGTATTAATAAATATAATATATGGAATGTTAAAAAGTAGATAATATCGGCAGCTTGGGTTCACCGGAAACCCAAGCTGTTTTTGAGTAGATAATATCGGCAGCTTGGGATCACCGGAAACCCAAGCTATTTTTGAGTAGATAATATCGGCAGCTTGGGTTCACCGGAAACCCAAGCTGTTTTTGAGTAGATAATATCGGCAGCTTGGGATCACCGGAAACCCAAGCTGTTTTTGAGTAGATAATATCGTGGTCACTCTAATCATTTCTCTCTCATCGCTCGTCTCCAGTTTGTCATTTGATTATTAAAAAACGATATGATACATTCAGTTTTACAAAGGATTGCTAGTATAACAACTATATAGTTCTACTTATGTATATTTATTTTATAAATTATATTAAATTTTTTCATAAGTAAAATGACTTTGCTTTTTGTTCACAGCTATTTGCAGATTGGATTGCCATGCAACTAGAGGCTATTGTGAATATCCCGCAGAGTGCAGGTAATTTTTTATTTCAGGTTATTAATCTCGGTTACAGTTGATTAAACATTGATGGTAATAATTGTTTATAGTTATCCTAAGGTAGCTGAAATAGCCCATGTAGAAGGTCCTCCTGTTAGTAAAGTCAAGCAGCATCGGAGGTGATCTCAACTTAGATAGGTGGCCACAGATCTTGATTTAATTCCCGGCCCCGGGCTCCTTGCTCAATATCCATAATAGGGAGCTTCTTGAAAGAGTTAGTGTCGCTGGATTCGGTCTCTATAACCACAATCATGGCAGTTCGATAAAAAATCTATGATGCCAAAGAAGTGAAACTATGTTAACTAACCACCTGACTTTGCTCATGAGTGAAGAGTTTGGTTGTCCAAATTAGCTTTGCTCAATAAACCGGCCTGCGCGGTCAATGACTTTGAGTGTAAAAATCCTAAGCCAAAAAATGATTCCGAGTTCAACACTGAAGCTTAAGTTGAAGTAACATTAGTGGAAGTAGGCGATTGGTTTCACCCGCAGGATTTTGAATCAGATTATTTTCTAGAATGCTCTTAGTAGTGCATGTTATGAGTTTTGAATAGGCGGTTTTCCTACTAGCCTTGAGAGGCATGAACCAGATTTATTAATTTTCCTTTATTTGTACACTAAACTCTCCCAATAAATAAAATTTAAATTTTCTAGAATTGCTAGAAATACCTTAGAATTATGATTAGTCTATAGACCAGTGATAAAATAACATAACTTCAGGCTCATATATATCTTATGAACTAATATGGGTAGAGGTGTAAAAATTTTATTTCTGGTTAAGTTTGTAATGAACTATAATTTTAAATTAATTTTACGAATCTAAGTACCTTTAATAAGATAATATAGGGTACCTTGAGTTGGTTCTAGTAAAGTATGGTGCAGCTGTGATCGCAGATTTTATCATAGATGAAGGAACTGTGGTCACTAGTGGGGTTCTTAATATTTTAATATGGGACTATAAAAGTTATCAATCACTCTTACCAAAACAATTTGTAAATAAGGTTTGGGAATATATTACGGACGTTATTTGCGTTGAAGGTGAGGCCATTACAAATTTGGTGATATTCTTATATTGTTATGTGATATACTCATTTATGAAAGCCCATTTTATGGTCATACGGTATTGAACTCTGGAGTTGCACCAAGCATACCAACTCTTATCGTATCCAGTCCCTATAGTCCAAAATCATAAGAAGAATATTCCACGCTCCTTTCTATGTTTCCAACTTTACCTTTCACAACGACCTTAAAGTACCCTTCGTCCATGATCTAGCAATATATAGATACGAATCCTTCCACGACTCTACACACCTGTCATTACCATTCATTCCCGGAAATCCTCCTTGACGTCTATAGAGGCAGTGGCCACGTGATTTATTGAACGATGTCGAAGCTCTAAATATATATGTAATAATTTATGCTAGTATCTGTGAGTACTGTTAATGGACAGTTCTCACTTCAAGTCAATCATGTCATTGTAAAAGTGTAGTGACATTATGTGCTCTGCATTTATTGGTCTTCCGAAAAGAAAGGCATTTATTGTTATAAATTAATTTAATTTGATTTAAATTTTATTATTTATTTTTTTCAGATGTCGTTTGGGTTGGTCCGGAGAAACATGTAAAGACTGTCAAGTTCTTCCAGGATGTCAGCATGGATCATGCACAAAACCTCTCGAGTGTAAATGTCAGGAAGGATGGACAGGCATTCTCTGTCAGACACGTACGTTATCAAATAGTATTACACTAACCACTTAAATGCAAGAGATCTCTAATATAACCTGCTAATATTTGATGAAAAGAAATCATGATCTAATTAGTTGAATGCAGAAGAAAACACTTTAAACAGGCATCTCTTAAATTTTATAGCTTATCTAAGAACTTAGGAGTGCAGCATAAATCAATAAGCATATTCATAAATTGAATTAGTTAGTAAAATTTAGTAATCCTGACTCAGTACTTTAAAAGATAAAATCTGCTTAAAGTAATCTTTTATAAATTTGTCTAGTGTAGCTACAAATAAATGGAGCGATACTTTAGAGGACTTTCTCCTTTACAGTTCTTCCAGTAACCCCAAATACAAACCAAACTAAAGCGTAAAGAGAAAGGATAATAAATTCTTAGATATAATTTTACGGTCACTTGTGAATTTTCGACTTTTATTATCATAATCATTTAGTCCCTAGAGACTCCCTTGGGGGGTTCTTTATTTGAGTTATTTCGAATATTTATGTTAATAATTTAAACTTTTTATAGTTTACAGTTTTCTTACAGTGAAGGAAATTTAAAATACTTCACTACGGAGTTAGTTATTTTAAATATTTTGCTTCCAAGCATAGCAAAGGTAAAAATAACATAGTGATCATTATAATGAACCAAATTTTTTGATGTCTCCAAATTCAAATATTCCAAGTCAGCAATCCGTTTAAGACGCCAAGAAATATTTTTGGACTCATGTCTGTTCGTCCGACAACATTTTTACGAAAAATCATATTTCTTAAAAACTATTTCTTATTATCGAATTAAGTGCGACCCCACTAAGAATAGAAACAGATACAAATCATCCCCTAGTATGACGAAAGGAAGCTATGTGCAACACTTATTGACTATTATTTAATTTGATAGCTTTGTAAACTACCGTCAAGAAACATTAAAATTAATTAGCTAAGCAAGAATACCTACATGCCATCTACAGAACAAAAAATAATATGATAAAATTAGAGTTAGAATTGGAAATATATTTTCTAGGCTCTTAAATCTTAAAGAGTGGTCCTTACCGTTTTCCCATTTTTCTTATTCCTCATATCTCTTTGGAACCGAATTTTATAAAATTTCTTTTTGGCAACCAATTTGCATTGGTAAAATACAATAATTTTTAATTTCAGCGTGTCAAAGAAGTTGGGATCATAATATTATGTTTTACGTGAGATGACTTGGTTTTTGAACGCATACAATATTACCATCTTGAATCATAATGGCCAGTTGGAAATCCTTTCACTGCAATAGTACTTTTCTTTTTACTTTTTTTAAAAAATCTATAATATAAAATTTGTATTTGTCTTAATCGTATCGTATACATCCAAAACTATAGATCCATAATCCATTTAAGTTTTATATTTGATTTTTTAACTTATAATAAATTATTAGACATCGACTATTAATAGAAAAACTTGAGGATAACGAAGATCAATCCAAAAGTAAAAATCAAAGTTTCAAGGTATAAACAAGTTCTTGTTTATACCTTGAAGAAAGAAATCTACATTTTTCAGAAACGTTGGTGAATCTGTAATTTTTATTTTAACTTTTGACTAATACAAACTAACTTGCATTTTTATTATTTATTTTGTAATTGTACCTTCATGTTTATTTTCTAGCTATCTGCAAATCTTCCTGCCATAAGGAGCGTGGTTACTGCAGGAAACCTGGTGAATGCAGGTTGGTTAAACTATATCAAAATTTATATATAGTGTATATATTGTAGATCAATGTTATGACAGCCTATAGATTATTCTCAAGCGCGTAAAATATGCAGGCTGTGAACCCGCCTTTACATCTTAATTTTATATAGCACATTTATGTTATTACTGTAATTATTATTATTTTTTTATGTTATTTCTTTTTTCAAGACGTTTTACACTGGTAATCACATCGAGTTTATGAGTAAAGTGACCGAATACCCCGTTCTATTATAACCTAAGCATGTCTTGATCAGGTCTTAAAATTGCCAAACCAGACCAAATTAGAAACTATCACCTACTAAAAATTGAATGAATTCGAAGATTAAAATTTTGATGAAGAGTTAACCTGCTGTAGACAGTGCAACAAAATTAATTTGATGTTTTATTTGTTTATCAGATGTAAGGTAGGCTGGTATGGTCAGGACTGTGAGACATGCTACCCATACCCAGGATGTGTTCATGGGGACTGCAGAAGACCGTGGGAGTGCAACTGCAAGCCTGGTTGGGGAGGAATTCTTTGCGATCAAGGTAATTTAAATTTAATTTTGTTTTTAAAATTTTCACATGAATTTTAGCCATCTTATTGCGTATAAAATTAAAATTCTCAAATGATGGGAGAAAGAAGAGTATGTTTTAACTACTTGATTAGTCTTCTAGATAATAGGTTATAATTTAATTAATATGAAAAACGCGAAGTTCATAATGATCATAATAATTTAGTACCACTGATATTTAAAAAAAATCTTGTGTGAAAAAGTCTTGTGTGATTATTCAAAAAGTGAATACGCGAGAAAGATTTGTGCCACACTAATTGTCATATGTTTTAAATTTGCTCGACAACGGTGACGACTCACCTCGAAGTGCTTTTGTTATTGCTAAGCCAAGGCAGCCATATTTATTCCAATAAAAATAAATGTTTGTTTTGATTTGTCGGTCTTCTAATAGATATAATAACTTATTTAAATAAATATCTTTTTTAATTTACTTAATTTTACTAACTATGAAATTATATTCTAAATATAAAATTAAGAGTTTTTCCACGCGCTTAATGGCTACTACAATATCAAATAAAATAGAATCAATTTTTATATAATAGTTAGAGGTGATTCGAGTTAGTTAGTGGTAGTTTTGACGAAGCTAGCAATCCTTAAAATAACTATTTTTAGCTTTATTTGAAACCATGTTAGAAAAGCTATGGAGAAAGATATTTTGTAGACAAAACATACGTTGAAAAATAAATATTCACAAGCAATACGTTATTACAATTGGTAGATTGTTCAGGTAGGTCAACAAGAGAAAACAAATATATCATTGAAGTGTTTTCTCTAAAACCAACTTCATAAATAAATAATACCAAAAGACAAAAAAAAGATAAATCATCCAAAACAAGTCTCCGAAACGTCGTCTATAAACTAACTTTATAAATAATCGATGTCATAATTTAACTAATGTTAATTTTATTATCTTTTGTTTTTAAAGAAAGCGTGTTAAGATTCAATAAATAATAAATAATTCTGGTTTGTGCTTAATTTCTAATGTCATTAGAATTAGTTAATTTCAAGAACACACAGCTTTGCTCTTAGGAAAGAAAGTTATAAACTGCTTCTTGTTAATAAAGACTTTACGCAAGTGAAAGTCAGTTCTGAAAAAAAAAAAGGTTTCTGAATGACTCACTGGGAGAAAGAAGAGTATGTTTTGACTACTTGATTAGTCTTCTAGATAATAGGGTTTAATTTAATTAATATAAAAAACGTGATGTTCATACAAATATGGCAATCATAGTTATTTTAAGTTTTAATTTATTCATAGCTCTTTTCTTCAATTAAGCTTTCACGTTATCAGGAGATAAATACACGAGAAACGATTCTCAATCACCAATGTCAAGTTGCAATAAAGTTTCCAAAAGATACAGCCTCGCTGTATTATAAAGTTGCCAAAAGATACAGACTCGCTGTATTTAGAATCTTAGTGTGAGGTGGTTAGAACAACCTCCCACCTCGAACGTATTCTTGGATAAATACGCACTATTGTAATATTGGGCTTAGCTTGACACAAAAGTAAGTTAAACCCATAGAGATTATCTACTATGTTTCCATGGGTTTTCTAAACCAAACCATTTGAAAAAGAGTTTTGGATGTAAACCAAAAGTGTTTCCGTAAGGCACTCCGGACACGGAGCAACTCAAAACAAACTCAACTGGAAACTCCAGTCATTTTTGAGTTGACAGAAAGCAAACCCAAACCCAGTGTAATGAGTTGCTTCGTGTGCAGTGTCCCATTCAATTACATAGGTTAAAACTCATAGCCAACTGCTTGGTGATTTGAGTTCGTAATCAGTTTGTTTTGAGTTGCTCCGAGTGCGGAGGGCCTAAGGAGTTTTTAAAACAGTTTTTCGCAACAATTTTTAAAATTATCAAATCACAGACTAATTATAGTTATCAAAAATTAATTAAAAATGAGTTAATTATGGTTATCATAAATATCTCCGCTCTTCATACCCAGGGCCGTCCCTAGGGGTTCAGGCGCCCGGGTCAAAGTCATCTGTGCCGCCCTCCTCCCCTATTGCCATTTACCTATTAGTTTAAGATGGGGGGCCTGACGGCGCCCCTCTTGACGCGGCGCCCGGGACAGTATGACCCGTTGACCCCCCCCCCCCCCTAGGGACGGCTCTGTTCATACCCACTGCGCATGTCTCAAATTCTGTTTTTTTTAAAAAAATTCAAAAAAAAAACAAAAAATATGCTGTCGGGATCTTAAACTCAATACGTTTTGAAATCACCGTTTCCATGGGGTTTTGAATATGAAAAACATGAAAACCCGTTTTTATAGTGGGTTTGAAATCCCATGGAAACGAAGTAATCATTGAATGGAAACGATATAATCTATCAAATTTTGCAAATGTATATGAACTGAGATTAATTTCGTGTGTAAAATAGGCAAGCATTGCGGGCGTCTTTCATGGTGCATACCGGGAAATCTGGCTCAGGGATCAAAATAAGCTTTTTCCAATTCTCGAGATTTGCTTTTTATTCTATGGAATTTGTAAAGCCAAAGTCGAGGGATAAGGGATCAATAACAATACCGGACGAAAACAGGGAAAAGGGTTTGCTTGTCATTGCATTTTCAAATTCTCTCTCCCCCCCCCCCTGTTTTTTGCAAGTAAATATCCTTTATCTACGATTGTTACGAAATGTAAACATTATCTCTCTGTTTAGATAAGTAGAAAGTGATTCTTTACGTACTTGTATTCATTGCGCATGCGCGTCTTATAATTCTTAAGAATTCTCCCTTTTTTCGCCCTAGGGCGGTAAATAAGAAGAATTCCTCACCTTTACGCACGATTAGCGAGTTTGTTTACATTTAAAAAAACTAAATTGACGTTTGTTTAATAAAATTAACTATACGAGTTTTTTTGTGAAGATCAATTCGTGATTATAACGAATATGAGGAGAATAATACGCCTCCAGAAATAATTAATTCGGCACAAAATACAACTAATGAATTTATGTCATCTTTATCAAAAGAGAAATATGAACTTACATACAGGAAGTTTATTATTTTGTTCTGTATTTATTATTAAAATCTAACAATCGTAGATAAAGTACGGAAGCAACTCGTGCAAAAACGGCACGAGCAACCGCATTTTTGCATTGCTCGTGTGGTTTTACTACCCTCGCTATCGCTCGGGTGTAAACTCCACACTCGCATGCAAAATGCTACTTTCCACACTCGACGCGTAATATACCTACTTTTATTGGTTCTCAGACCCAAAAGGATGTATTCCTATTGACATTGCTTTTTCCAAGGAATCATTCTGTGTGACGACTTTTGGTTATTGAACTCCACCTCTTGAACGACTGATTATATTTTTTTGTCTAAATTAATCTCTAAGATTTGTGAATATAAGCGAATATTTTATTAATAATATTCTATTAACATGTAATAAGGCCTCTATGTGATATTGAAGATGTGGTATTTAGGCACTTTCATATATTACACTTTAAATTTACACTCGCAGAAATACTGGGTCGAAATAAATCTCTATTAAAATTTGTGAATATTATCGAATATTGTATTAATAATATTCTATTAATATTTAATAAGCCCTCTATTTGATATTGAAGATGTGGTATTAGGCACATTCATATAATACACTCGCAGAAATACTGGAAGTCAAAATCTTATTTAAAAAAAAATTAAGCTTGATCTCGGATGTATCTCAGTTTTAAGTATCTAGCACTTACGTATCAAAAATAGTGAGGATCAGATGGGTAAAATAAAAATATAATTAAGTCTTGGACAGTTTTACAACTCTTAAAAGCTTTTAATATTATAAAAGATATTATAATTTCTTAGTTTTTTAATCCTCTTTCGAAAAATAATACCTCCCTCCTTCTAACAGTATAAATCACTAAGATCTCAATGTTATTTTTCTTAGATTCATATTCTTGGTTTCCCCGTTATTCTTCTTAAAAATAATCAAGCTTTTTTCCTCTCCACATATTAAAGCCTTTCTAAATCTCTTAAGCTCCTGTAAGATCACGGGGTATCTAGGAAAGCCTTCAGGCCACCCAAATCTATGGCTAATATTATATTGCAGGTGCCCCCCAAAAGTATTTATTTTCTATAATCCACAGGTTAGCTTCTTTCCTTGAATTTTTTCAAAAACAAATTTCACTCAGTTATATTTCTTGGTTTAGCGTAGAAAAGTACTAAGAAATCCAATATTTGATACTACCTGGTTTGAACTTACGTTATTACTTTTGAACATTATATTTTTTTTTTTTAGATAGAACAAATTAATTTGGGTCATAGAGTTTTGTGTAGGTGCGTGTTTTATTATTATTATTTTTTATTAGATAAAATTTATATTTAACAAATTGTAAGCTTCATGATATGTGTAGCAATATTAATCCATTAATTATGATATAATTAACAAGTTAATAATTATAGATGATATTTTAATGCTAACATTCCTTAATTGATTTTTAAATAACCGATAACCAATTTATATGACATTGAACCTTAAACGCGGAAGAATAGGGATCGTAGATATATTGTGTGTTTTAATTAATGTCATACAAAAATTAAATGAGTTATATTGTATCTAAAAGTAAATGAGATAATGTGTGACTATAAAAAAATCGATACGACATGCCACTAAAAATAAATATTTTGGCCAATCTAACTAAATTAAAATTGTCATATTTTAAACATGGACTGCTATGATAAATTATGGTACTAGTTGTGAAAATAATTCTGAAAAAAAATATAATGTGAAAATAGGAGGAATGAAAAGGTTTCGTTCTCCAGAACGACCACAAATTCCGTTGCCTACAGTAAGCTCGGAAGCAATATTAGATGTTGATGTAAATTTGTAAATTCAATCTTTTTTTACATAATATTAAATATAAAGGATATAAATAAATGTTATTCCTCTGGAAATTGAAACAGGTCAAATTAAGCTTCCGTTACTTTCGGTAAGTTTGGAATCAAAATTAAAACAACTTTGACGTTAATTTATTAATTGGTTGCACATTTCAAAAAATTGCGGTTACAACTTGTACTAAAATCTGGTAGTATGGTACAACATGCGTGGTAATACATTGGTATGGTTTTAAATGGTGCTCCGTTGGTATGGTACTAAATGATACTACATTGGTAAACCATTTTATTTTAATTTTTATCACGCAGTCTGACAATAAAATTGCATTTAAAACTGTTGTATTCAATCGGAAGTGTTTATCTTTTTTGAAATTGAATGTGACTATTCAGTCTATGATAATAAATATTTAGTTCTACATGACCTAGACATAAATGTTTTAGATGTATAATAATGTTATGCAGATAGAACTACTTGTAGGTCAATGTTCTGATCAGATCTGAACAATAAGAGTATTATCCATTCATTCATTGCCATTCAGCACTATCTCAATAGTCTAAGGTTTCCAGTCTATTCTAGTGTAAGCTTACATCAAACCAACAGCTAATAGAGAAGCATGTGTATGTAAAATTTCAGTTAGTGACGTACAATATTAATTATTTTTGAGTTGACAACGATATTTGGCGATATTTGGAAAAATGAGGTATATTTATTTATATTACATTTTAACATTATGTATTTTTTATATATACAATTAATAATATCGTTCAGTGGTCAGTATGCAAAAGTGATTTTTTTTAAAAAAAAATAATCATTTGATGAAGTCGCTATATTTTTAAAATGTGTGGGTAGGAACTATTCACGTATATGCTTAATTTCAAAGTGATCGGACGAAAGGTGCAGCCGTAAGAGCAGGTGACAGACGGACGGACATACAGACAGATACACGCAGGATAATACAAGGGTCCTTGTTTTGCCTTCGGTCCCTAAAAATAAATTTGCTATTATATTACGTTATCGATTGTTTATTTATGTGCTTTCATGTTAGGTATAATATAAAATTGTATTGTAATGGTGGAAAAATCAATCTTGTCATATTTATAGATTTACACTTTTAAAGGTCCCCAGACTCCAAAACGAAAAATCGGACAAACTTTCATTTATACAAGTTTATAAGTATCGTCCCCAAATTTGGAGCTAAAATTAATTTATCGATTACGCCTCGGGATATGATTTTTCTGAACATGTATTCGGAATTTCGTCAGAATCAGACGAAATTCCAGCGCGTGTCAATGCAGACACGCGTCTGCACAGACGAGAGAAAGACATTTTTTAAAAGCCAATTTTTTGGACTAAGGTCCTCAAAACGTATAAATATATCAACATATCAAAATCAAATTTTCGCGCCATCACAAAATCTGTTAAAAATGTTTCTGGTTTATTAAAAATTGTCCTTTTTCGTCGTGTTGGCAGACACGAAAAGTCTGGAATATTTGGACTATGATTTCGATAAAATTATGTATGCTATGTATGTTCTGAATATCCCCGATAAGAATTTGAATAATAAATTTTAACTCCCTGGCGAGTTTAAATTAAAAAAAACGTCAACTGTACCATACATTATACACAAACAAAACGTATCTATATATAACAGTCGTTTTCATGAGAAAAATGTAGTTTTTACGACATTGTTAAACATTAATTTGTCCCAGCTGGAATCCAAACCTAAATATAAACAATCACCCGTTGAACACTTTATAAATATGTTTTACAATAATCAAAAATATGTTACAATAAATATGTTTACAATATATATGTTTACGATGTTTATTTATTTAATTTAGTCTAGGGGGCTGCTACCTTGAATCTTTGCAAAATTTGACTCATTTGTTTGTTTACAAACATTTTATTTTTTTTTAATAGAAATAGATATTACAGGATTTAAATTTAGTAACACGAGTTTTCGGGGAACATTTGTTAACTCTCTATATACAGTAAAACCTGCTAAAGTGACCACCCATGTTTATTGACCACCTGGTCAATGTGACCACTTTTTCATGGTCCCCTTCATACTTTCCTGTACATTTTCTTCTGCTTATTGTGACCATCTGCCTAAGGTGACCACTTTTGGTCGGTCCCTTCGGTGGTCACTTTATCCAGGTTTTACTGTATATTGTATCGTCAAAAACATAATATCGTCTTGCATCGTAGCCCACATATAAAGTATTCCGATGACAATAAAGCTATAGAGAAGTCGTTAGAATAGATTGATACATCATTATCACTTAAAATATAAATTCAAATTTTGTTTTTTTTTATAATTTGATTTATTAAAATATAAATTAAACATTATTATGCATCGATCTGAGTTTAAAACATCCGGAAGAAAATGTCTAACATACTTCACATAATTTTGAACCTTAATTAGGTATAATAATATATAATAAGTTTTATATAATTCCGAAGTTACAATTTTATAATATGTATAACAAATAAAATGTTATATAGTTATATATATAGACAGATTTTATACTTACGTAAATTAATGGCACCCGTAATCAATTACATAAGTACAAATTTATGCATTTTATAAATTCCCTCTCTCACTCACCGCTTTCTCTAGTTTAATATTTTTTAGTCATAACAGATTAATAAACACTTATTTTTATCAATACTCAGATAAAGTTCGTTGAATTAAGATCTAGCTACGCGTATACGTATCGCGACAGCCTCGTGAGTATTAGTGCAACTTTTTAATTGAGTAATAAATCAAACGCTTTATATTGATTTTATTTTTTCTTAAGTTTATTGAGTCTGTGAATTGTGAATAAATGTAGTTTGCTTCACGTGAGTAAAAATTAACTTGTTATTTACCGCGCGAAAAAAAATTATATAATCGAGTTGTGTCTTGACAGTGACGACTCACCTCGAACTGATTTGTTATTGCTAAGCTAAGGCAACCGCATTTATTCCAATAAAAATAAATGTTTGTTTTGATATGTTGGTCTTCAAATAGATATAATAACTAATCTAAATAGATAATAGATATTAAAATCAATTTACTTAATTTTACACTTTTTTTAATTATAAAATTAAATCCGTTTCCATGGCTTTAACGGCCCGTTTAAAATAAGGTAAATAAGGTCACGGAAAGTCAGTTAAAAAATTTGGAGGCATATTTGAAATCTACACAAAAGAAAATAAGTAACATAAGGTAGATTTTTTTTTTTTTTTTAAATCTTCAAAAATGATAAATGGTGGACGCACAATAGCTTGGAAATCTATCTCTGTGTATAGACAGAAAGTATTGTGATGGCGATAAAATTTTATTAGTATTTTTATGGTAGAATCACTAAAATAAAATATGTTTAAATGAAAATGTCTCTTTTGTTTCTCAACGATGCTGAAGCTTAGTGGTTGAGCTATTTAAATTATTTCGATTTAATTTGGGTGCCATGTTAAAAAAAATCTTACTCCACAAATTAATTCTAGAATCTAAATTTAGGTGCGCTGCTCCCCAAAACTTGAAATTTTTCAGAAATTAATTACATTTTAAAATTTACGTATATTTACAATATAATTAAACGAGCCGTTAACCGCGCGGCAACGGGCTTAATTTTATATATTTAGAAAAAAAATTATATTTAAGTAATCAATTTAGATATGTATTTAGATAAGTTATTATGTCTATTAGTATTACTTTGATATTATGTTTAAAAGTTAAAAATTAATTAACACTTAAAAAACTATCTTAAAAACTGTTAGCATCTTGCAACTACAGTCGAACCTCGATATAAAGTTTTCGTTGGGCCCATCTTAAAAAAACGTTATATCAAAGAAAACGTTGTATCAAAATTGAAAAAAAAAAATTAAAAATTTTAAAAAATAAAAGTTTTATCAATAACTAATCT
>KZ652162.1:36194-47376 GCA_001010745.2 Gerris buenoi
TGTATATATATGTATATATATATATATATGTATTATAAATTTAAATACAAAGAGATTAAAGTAAATGTAAATATTTAATCTGATGACCTATTAACCTCAAGTAAGTCATCTTAATTAGAATAAAGCCACATTGAAGGAAGTGATACCATTTACTATTCTAACAAACCTGCTTGCAGTTACTTGATATTTGCATATTACCGATGCATTATAAATAGACTATTGGACATTAAGTAGTGATATTGAGGTGAAATGTCTGCAGGTTGAAAGATCTGGGTCTAGTTTCCTGCTATATTATACACTGAACCAGATTAAGCAAGGTTTTCTGTCTTATTAAGCCGCTTAAGATGGAGGGAAAGGCAAAAAAAACTTCAGCAAAAATCTCGACTTTACTGCATTCTATAAAAAAAAGTATTACACATCCTCTGGTCAACTTATTCAATAATTTATTGCTTAAACCAGAACATCTTTCAAATACAACATATCCTTATACCTCAATCAATCCTTACTTAATCTACACATGGAATATTTTTCAAATTTTAATTCTACCGCTTTTTATTTTTAGAAAAAAAATATGATGTATGTGCGATAATTAAAAAAAAATAACACATTAAGTTTTTTTTTGGAGTACTTAGATAGTTTAAAATATTATTTATAGAAAAGTTTTACATATTTAAAATTAAAACCAGTCTGCGAGTATATGTCCTTAGAGCTCATGCATATTATAATTTTTAAATAGAACACAATTTATTAGTCGTTAACTCCATCAATTAGTGTGGTAATAGGTTCTTCGCGTTCTCTTGTGTACACTTTAATGATTTTAAACTATTAAGACACATTATTGCCAATTTTTTTTTAAATTTTTCCCACGTTTTTTAAATCAGTCAAAATTGTTTTGATTTTTTACAGGTATATTAAAGTATCAAGTTTAGCAAAATTAAAAGAGCGCAAAACGCAGACAGTTGAAATTAATCTGGGACTATCTTAGGGCTACTGTCGACAGCCCGTAAAAATTTCATAAAAAAACCAGATAAATAATTTTGAAGATATATATGTAAATAAATGTATGTTTGTACGCATGTGGAAGAGAAACAAAAGGTTCAAACTTATATGGAACCAACAATGGGCTAATAATGACCTAATATACAAATTTCAATAAAATCAGACGAGTAGTTTTTACGATATACGTTGATTCGCAAAATTGAGCGACAGACAGACTGATATGTCTGTCTGTCAGTCTATCTGTCGCGGAACCAGAAATAGGGTATCAAATGAAAGCTGCTGATAAGTAGGTTAAAAAATAAAATATGCTTTTTTTAAATGTTGCATTCTTTATTGGTTTAATGAGTTAAATATACTCCCTCCTCCCTAACCACCCTTTAATTGTTAGTCCAAATTTTTTTTAAATAATTCATGCAAATACCTTATTATAGGGCAATGAAAATTTCCCGTAAAAAATTAACACCTTGTCATTACTGATAAAAAAACAAAAACAAAAAAAGAACACACATTGTGACCCAGGGGATTTGAATGAGGGACCCTAAATTTGTTACTAAACCCTAAATTACTTCCCTGTTGTTTTTAATTTAGATATTACGTTCTCTGAATGCTTATAAGCGAGAAAGAGTGAAGGAGATAGAAAAAAAGTTTTATAATAATGAACTGTTATAGGTAAATAACATTTAGCAAATATAAATGAAGTACCTATACCTGGGTAAAGTGCATTAAACTCGATCTAAGGTGAAGTAACTATTCCTCTACTTACTTGTTACTTATTCGTGATTTCATAAAACTGCGTAAAGATGTGTAGATAGTAATTCTTTCTGATGTTGTATATGACCTTATATTAACGTAACTTTTAGGGGCGTAACCGTAGAATGAAGAATCACCTTGCTTAACACCTTTTTATGGATCAAACACTTTAACAACAACCAAAAACGAACGGAAAAGGTTAATCACTTAATTAAGTTTGAGTTGTAAGTTAATTATAATTAACTGCACAACTGTTAGTTGATTAGCTAGTTTTCTGTAAATTTATAAATTATTATGATCATTTTTTGATTGATCTTTATCTGTTGAAACTTTACTTCTGCTTCGATTTAAATGACCTAATTTTAATCTAAGAGAGAAAGAGTAATAAAATTTATTTTGTCGTCTGGAATCGAACGCTGATATCCTTGGTTTAAATCGTAGAGATTCTAATTTAATTTAAAGAAGTCATTCTAAATAGATGATAAATATGTGTGAGACTCGCAAGCATTAGAAGTGAAACTTAAGTTCTAGAAACAGATGATTTTATGCATTGCTCTTTTTGTATTTGTTGACGAAATGATTTTGCGAAATCTAATTGAAATATAAAATATTTGAAAAACATTTTAGCAAATAATGAATACAAAATATAATACAGTATTTATATTACATATTATATTTTCAATTTTTAAGTTTTTGGTAGTATTCATACTTACAAAAAGTTTAAATTTTAATTGAAATCAGATTTTAATTACTATTTAAGGCGGGAGACAGGTTGAGAAAAATAGACTTCAGCGCCGAGATCCCGTCTTAAATATTAATTCTGATTTAAATTAAAATATTATATTTTATAATGTATATATTATTTATTACGCTTATAGAAAAATTCTGTGTATGGGGAAATCATCTACCGCCTGCGGTGCAGTGGTAACCACTTAAATCAGCTGCCGACTGAAGCCGGCAGTTTTTGATTTACCTATAAAAAAATTTTCACATAGACTAGTCTCGAACCACAAACTTCGTTACATGCAATTTAATTTTTTCCAAACCAACTTACTCTACCGCGCTAAAGAAGTTTATTTAAAAAACTTTAAAACAACAAAAAATAGTCTGCCAATTAATGTGGCACATAGCTTCCTCTCGACTTATCACTTATACTTAAATAATGTTATGCTTTTACAATACAATTATACGTTATACGTTCCCTCTCCAGTAAGGCGCTACAGCAAGTAAAATGCTTAGACCTGCATAACAACTCTCTAATTCTCTGTAGATTTAAGTCGAAGTCGATCATTTATAGATTGTTACTCTACTTGTTACTTATAGATTGTTACTTATAGATTTATACTTGTTTGTTGTTTTTTTTTTTTTTAGAATGTAAATTACTTTAACTGAATAACTATTAAGACAAAGGGATGTTTAGTCCAATGTACTTTGGGACAAATGAATTTCACATTTCTTTCGATACGCATAGTAACAGTCTAAAGAAGAATATTCTTCTTTAGTCTGTTATTCCCCTATGTTATTTTTATAAGGAGAGTAACAATCTAAACAAGTGCCTTGTCTCTTTGTCCTGAGGCTGACGGTGCCAAACAGTGCTCTAGATCATATTTCCATTTCTTCCTTGGCCGACTAAGATTTCTTCTGCATCCTGATTGCCCATCGAACAGCTTTTTAGAACCTCTCCCCACATGCATTCATTTTTTTTTTTATATAGCTCAGCCATCTTACTCTTCCTGCTTCTATGACTTATATGCTTATACAATCTATATTGTCTAACTTATTTATTAAAAAAATGTATTGTAAAAGAAACACATTGATTTTAAAATGATATGTAATGAAAAATGGTATAAATTGTACTGAATCCACAAGTAACTATGTGATAACATCAAAATGACAGTATATACTTGCCAAATTTAATATTTTTATAGTTTCAATAGTATAATGTAACATATAAACATATTACAGTTTAAACAAGATTTCATAGAGATCAGTCAAGATGATAAGTTGCTTATAGTCAGAGCAAAGACGTGTTGGCCTGAGGGATATAAGTGTAAGAGTTGCGAGAATTATTGCGTGATTGACGGGTGTACCAAGTTGATTTCTTATGATCTATCTTGCGTATTACTTCCAGCATTCTTCAGCGCTTAGCTATTTCATCAAATATTTATTTCTTCTTCCTTATTTAGGAGACTATAAGAGAACGCAATTGCAATAATTGGGTGAAAAAAATATACTTATACATATATATGTATATACGAGTATATTTAAAATTTAGATTGGGCAATCAATTATCTATCATGACAGAAATCAGTATTAGCTATTTAGATTTTATATTCATATATCTTGAAAATTAAGGTTATAATATAACAAGGGAGTAACTAACATCCAGCTCGTCCTAATAGATAACAACCTTTGCTGTTTATATACCAGGTGTGTGCACCACGCATGAGGTCAATGAGAGCTGCATTCCAGTTTTAAAAAGCCGCACCATAATTACTTAGTTTTAAATTCATAAATTATAACCTTATTTAATTTCAATATATTCTACATCAAGCCCTATGTGCTAAATAAAGTAAACATAAAAGAAAATACAATTAGGAGAAAGACAATACCAATATAATTATTTAAACATTTTAATAAATAAAATAAACTTTAGTCAAACCTTAGAAATATTACGTAAAATATGTTAAATGTGCCCGCAGAAGTTCTGTGAAATGATGATTGGACAACTACGAGAACGATGCTTCATAAACTTCATTGTGGAGTACAAGAATTTTAACTGCAAGCGCTTTTTATAAGTCTGGCTCTTTTGATTGTGGCACTAGTTTCTAAAATTCATCTGCAGAAGTAGATTTGGGCTGCATTTGCAATGGCTGCTCCTCTTTCACTTCTAATAACTCTTTTTCTTAGCCAATTTTTCAACAAGCATTATATCAGAAATTGGAAATCAATCCTTAATAATATCACAAATAAATTGGTTGACAAAATAAGTAAATTTGGATTTCGAAATTTTCAAAGCTAACAAGGATAAAATCTTAAATGGGAGCCGCTCTTAACTCTCTTTGGCTCTTCGTTGAGTTCATCCTTCATTGCCCATTCATATTTTTTTCCTATTTAGGGGGGCTTTCACATTCAAATACAGAAACTACTTTGGTGGGTTAAACGAACTAAATTCTTCACATTTGTGTAATGTTTTAGACAGTAAACTAAGCCTCACATCTTATTTTTAGGGTTTTGTTAGTAAAACCAAAAAAAAAGAAACCCTTATTGTTTCGTTCCTGTGTGTCAGTCTGTGTGTCACTCTGTACGGTTCCAATAACTGTTGAATCAACAGAGATAAAAATATTAAACTTTACAGTATTAAATATTATTTTGAATACCTACTCATTTAAATATTTGCTCTTTAGAGGATCTTCTCACTTGTTTGTACAAATACTGAGTGAACATTGGGCTGAGGGCTCGGTTCGGGAATAGAACCAATAGCAGTGTGGTCACTTATATACATCTAGTAATGACCACGCTCGATTCTGCTTAATCTGATTGATATAGGGCCAAACGCTCTCCCCTTCGAGCTACTAAGCCCCCCCCCCTCCCTCCATCATTAACTTTATTTATATTAAAGTATTAATACTATTATTTGTTTGTTTGTCAGGTTGACGGTGAAGGTGGACTTGCAAACCTTACCCTTCCAACTGCACCTGTAAACAACTCTTTACTACGTCTTGGCTAAAACTTGGAAACACATCAACAAATCGCCCCCTTGGATCTCCTCGGGCAATCAGGCTGTGAAAACAACAATACAAGTCTTCACTTAGATTCACATAGAATTAATAACAAAGAACTGATAACATGACGACTGAATCAGACAACACTGCTCTTCTTATCAGTAGCTTCTATGTTGTTGCAGTTTGCACATTTTTCTACTACATGTTTCTCTTATTCTTCAGTAATCCACTTTTAGCTATTACCTTAATTATTGCAGCATTTTATCATTTCGATAAGCAATTTATTAAAATCACAATATCAGTTTAAATTCAAAATATTTCTCTTCACGAAAAAAATCTTAAATTCAAATTTAACAATGGATAATATTTTGATGTATGTAACTAAACGACTCTGACAAACTTAATTTAAGGATATTTAATAAGTAAATGTACAATAATTTCGATTATTTATATTTATATTTTATTTATTTATTTATTTAATTATAATTTTAAATACTTTTAAGTAGAATATTTAAATATTGTTAATAAATTAGCAAGTAGAAATAAAATTATTTATTCAGTAAACAAAATGTGTAGTCATTAAAACCAAAATTATAGATTTTGAAGGCTTACATAATAATAATAGAATAAGTTGTCTTCCTTCAATACATAACTCAAATTTTTAAGGACTATTAACTTTATTTTAATGAATTACACGTAAAGAAATTCGAGTTATGTGCAATCACAAGAATTTTAATTGACTGGCAGAAACGAGGACTAAAACTTATCCCTCAGGTCATATTATTATCATATCGTATTATATTTCTCGTCATATTATATTTCTGTCAAGAACATTTTAAATTTAGAGAAAAAAATCACAGGGAAGTACTTAGTCCAAGTACTTTTTAGGGTTTTGTAGATGAGTAAGCATACCCATTATGTAAATTATGATTTCTTGTCTTCAATCTAAAAGTCCCGAGTTCGATCCCCCGGGGGGTCACAATGTTTTTTATCAGTAATAAACCAATAAGGAACGCAAAATTTAAAAAAGCAAATATATATTTGTGTCCTACTCTTCAGCAGCTTTCATTTGATACCCAACTCAAAATTTNTATGGCCTACTGTTACTACTTTGCTTTGAACCAGAATTAACTATAAGAAACTTAAGTAGGGAAGTGAGTCAGTCCTCATTTCTTGTCAAAAGTAGACAAGTTAATGCTAATCTGAAAAAATTATTAATGTAAAAGTATTAAAAAACAACTAACCTGTCAATGTTGGAGATATCACGCTTGATACATGTAATTCATCAGGCACAAGAGCAAGTTGTGGTGGTGGAGTTGTAAATCCTTGACTGTTTACTTTAGCTGCAGAATGATTAGAAATACTGCTAGTATTAGGACTATTAATATTAGTATTAATAGGACTAGAAGAACTAATTTTTATATCATTCAAATTAGTATTTGCTAAATTATTTTCATCATTATCAGATTCATCCATAGGTGATGAATTTTCAGATACAGATTCTTCGGTCTCATTTTCCTCAAAGAGTACCTTCTTCTTCTTCCTACGATATCCACGACCACTTAGTTGCCCACACTGAGTTGTGCTGCTTTCTCCCTCACTGACCAGCTCAGCTTTTTTTCTTGCACTTAACAGTGTCCCTATAAAAACATAGTACATTAAGTTAAAAATGTGTAAGCATATTAATATACAGCGTATGTCCCAGGATCGACTTGACGATACGTGAAGTGACCAAAATATTTAATTTTTCGACAAAAAGTCATTCTTGATCATTCCTCCTGCATGTCTTCAAATGAAGATTTATCATATTAACTATGTTGTACCATATAAAACTTGTTCACGAAATTGCGATTTTTTAAAATCGCACAAGAGGGAACTGGTCTAAATTTTAATTTTATGATAAAAAGGCATTCTTTATAAAAAAAAATTATACCCCACATGCATTTTTTTTTTTTTTTTTTTTTTTAGCAAATTGGTATTTCAGATTTGGCTCAACTTACAGAGATTAAAAATTCAATGAACAAAGTTTCAGTTTATTTGAACAGACGCAATTACTAATCTAATACTATTAAGAACCAATTTCAACCACGTGGTAGTACAATACCGAAATATTAGCTACAAAAATAAAAAAAAACCTTGTATTTACTAATAGTAACAGAACTGTACAAAGCCGAATTTCAACCACTCCGCAGGTCATCTTCAGACGCAATTACTAATCTAATACTATTAAGAACCAATTTCAACCACGTGGTAGTACAATACCGAAATATTAGCTACAAAAATAAAAAAAAACCTTGTATTTACTAATAGTAACAGAACTGTACAAAGCCGAATTTCAACCACTCCGCAGGTCATCTTCAGTACCGATTACCGATGAGACAAGTTAACGCGAAAGAGAAAGAATCAGTGTTGGGGTAGTAGGTATTATGTCACTTTGGCCATCCCCCACCACTACCCCCTAGTCTAAACAAATCTTGTCGGATGTCTATGCAGAAGGAAGAAGAGGTCCGATTCCAACCTCTGTTTCAACTTCTACAATAATTCTTTCATATTTTACATATTTTATAGTTTGGTTCGGTTGAACACACGTGTATGGACTGGATTTTAAGCCATGTTTTAAATTTTTCAAAAAAAAAAAAAAAAAAAAATGGTCATAATAATATCAAACGCCGTTGAATTACAGCTCTATATTTAGCTGTATATTAAGATGTATATTTCAGCTCTAAATTTCATAGACCTACTAGACTGTGTATTAGACGAGTTGTAGGACATTGATGCAAACAGTAGTTTGTATTGGTCCAATATTTACAACTAAATTTAGAAAGATTTATTCTCAGCAAGAGGTTACTGACATAAATAGAGCTGATACTATGTGGTTACTGATTCGTATTGTTAACTCGCATCAATTGGTAAATTTGCACTTGAGCACCCACTTATTTATAATTACCCGATTGACTTCGGGTTTTTTTTTTAAACTGTTCCTTTTTACAAATTAACAACTATTTACCATGTACCGTGTCGATAAAATCAATAGTTTTTTATCAAAAAAAAAAAATAAATAAAATATCCACTCACGTACATACGGGAAATGTTGGGATAGGGGAGTATGAAGGTGGGGGAATCACACAAGGTAGCTTAAAACATCAAAACTGGTGCTATAAACACGTAAAACAAAATAATAGCTACATAAAATTATAGAATAATTTAAATAATTCAATGAATATCGATTGTATGATTGTGATAGCGCGATGTTATAACTCATCAAGTAAACAAAGCAATTCTTCGGATTCTTCTTTAAAAAGAAGAATGAATTGCGTTTTTTTAAATCCAGCAGACAAGAACACTCGCACTCGCATACATACGCTATTCCTAGACATTGTACAATTGATATGATTAATCGATTATTACTTGTAGATCGATATTGCAAATCAATAAAGATCACACTTTTGTATATAAAAGTGTGATTTTCCTTAGTCCAAATGTACATTAGACTAAATATCCCTTTATCTTAATAGTCTTTAAGACAAAGGAATATAAAGAGGAGAGTTTAAAACCTTTAGTTAGTCTAACAATCTTTTAGGACTAAGGGATATCTAGTTCTATAGGCTTTAGAACTAAGGAACATCACACTTTTGTAAACAATTTTGTATTTCCCAAATATCAAAGTTGTTGCAACTGATACGTCAAATGAATTGTCATTATGAATTTAAATAATTTCGGATTATATTGAAGAAGAATTTTAATCCGGTGATTAAAAAAATGGTTTCGTTCGGTGATTACAGATGATACGCCCATCCATGAAAAAATGAAACGTTTTTTGGACGGAGGTTAATACTTTTTAAGTCGTCTCTTTTATCAATGTCGGTCGGCTCTTTTAAAAAATGTATAAAAAGGTTTATTAAGAAATAGGCTGCGAAATCAATTCGTCTTGAAATGGAGCACTACACAATGTTCGCAATTTTTATGTTCATTTTCGACTTATTTTTAGCTGGACTTTATATATTTATGATTCAATTCCGGATGTTAATAGCTCATGTGATAGCCGACATTGTTATTCTAACTCTTTTTATCCTTCTGATGATAGCATCATTTTATTTCACACTTAGAGCGGATCTTTATCACGAAGATGAAAATATAGTGACGGTGCTGCTCCTCACGGTCAGGAAAGAAACTATGGTGAAGATATTTTACTTCTTCTTCGGTGTTATGATGTTCTTAGAGAAAGGTCCGTACAGACGTGGACCCGTCAAGGATCCCAACGACGATTTGACTGAAGATGCACAGTTTGAAGAAGACGACAACGAGACAGTACCCGGTGTTTTTTACGTTTTTTTGATCCTTCATATTTTTTACATCATTCTTGAACACGTGTTCGAATTTATACTGATAAGGGCGTTGTAAAGTCTTCAGAACGAAACAAAATGTAAAAATAAACAATTATTGGGATAGGAAACAACATATTTCTTATACTTAATCTGTATATTTATTTTAGTTCAAGATTTTACTAGTGATACGACTTAGAAAGAACCCGCGTACAAAAATTTTCATTTTTCTATTATATTGGTCATTTTTGTTGTCAATTTGACTATCATTTTTATGAAAAATTTTTCGAAGAATCTTAAATATTCTTAATGAAAATAATATGTAACATGACATTTAAACATCCATTTTTTCAACGCCCTCGTTTTACTAAATTAACTATCAAAATTATGCTGGCAAAAATAAAAAGTTTGTAATAATAGTTACATGTTCTTTTCCATCTCTCCAAGATCGTAAGTTAAAATATTGCAATGTTTCCACTAGTTTTCAAAACTGTTTTCAAACCGAAAGTGTTTCCATGAGGAGTTTAGAAAACAGTTTTCAAACCGAAAGTGTTTCCATGAGGAGTTTAGAAAACAGTTTTCAAACCGAAAGTGTTTCCATGAGGAGTTTAGAAAACAGTTTTCAAACCGAAAGTGTTTCCATGAGGAGTTTAGAAAACAGTTTTCAAACCGAAAGTGTTTCCATGAGGAGTTTAGAAAACAGTTTTCAAACCGAAAGTGTTTCCATGAGGAGTTTAGAAAACAGTTTTCAAACCGAAAGTGTTTCCATGAGGAGTTTAGAAAACAGTTTTCAAACCGAAAGTGTTTCCATGAGGAGTTTAGAAAACAGTTTTCAAACCGAAAGTGTTTCCATGAGGAGTTTAGAAAACAGTTTTCAAACCGAAAGTGTTTCCATGAGGAGTTTAGAAAACAGTTTTCAAACCGAAAGTGTTTCCATGAGGAGTTTAGAAAACAGTTTTCAAACCGAAAGTGTTTCCATGAGGAGTTTAGAAAACAGTTTTCAAACCGAAAGTGTTTCCATGAGGAGTTTAGAAAACAGTTTTCAAACCGAAAGTGTTTCCATGAGGAGTTTAGAAAACAGTTTTCAAACCGAAAGTGTTTCCATGAGGAGTTTAGAAAACAGTTTTCAAACCGAAAGTGTTTCCATGAGGAGTTTAGAAAACAGTTTTCAAACCGAAAGTGTTTCCATGAGGAGTTTAGAAAACAGTTTTCAAACCGAAAGTGTTTCCATGAGGAGTTTAGAAAACAGTTTTCAAACCGAAAGTGTTTCCATGAGGAGTTTAGAAAACAGTTTTCAAACCGAAAGTGTTTCCATGAGGAGTTTAGAAAACAGTTTTCAAACCGAAAGTGTTTCCATGAGGAGTTTAGAAAACAGTTTTCAAACCG